>PVKU01008142.1:0-77322 GCA_004027475.1 Anoura caudifer | reverse complement strand
GCAGCTGAATGCAGGAGAGCCTGTGAACCACCCTCTCTTCCCATAAACCTGTGTCACCACCTGACACAACAGAGATGAGGGTACCAGTAGCAACAGGAACTCCAGCAGCAACAAAAATACAATGAGGTTGACACCATTCAAACAGGCAAACCTTGAAAGATAAAGTCATGACATTTCCTCACAGATATAACAAGGAATCTGAAAACACCAAAGCTCACACCTTGTTCCTGAAGAAAAATATAAGACAATGTGAAGTCAACTATTCTCAGATCACTGTAGAGTTTTAATCTCACCAACATCAGAATCCTAAATGGGCAGTTTTACACATTGTTTTGAAATCTGCAGTGCTGTTTGGATCTTTTAATTTTAGAATGTATTCCCTTACTGATTTGTGAGGAAGAGCCCAATAATAGGGCCTGACTACCTGGGATCAAGCTCAGCTTTGGAACTTTCTACTTCTGGGGTCTTCCACAAGGTGCTGACACTGTCAGCCTCAGTTTCCTCTTTTCTACAATAAGGCTGAGAGCAAAGAATTTGTACAAGGATAAATAAATTAATTCAGGAACAATGCACAGCACAGTAACTGACAGTAAGAGTCAGCTGTTCCAATTATGCAATGAAAAGAAAAAATGTAAGTCCAAAGACAAACAGAATAAACCACCTCATCCACAAAGACAAATATCAGACTGAATCTAATCAACTTTGCCAAGGAGCAAGGTTGATTTATCTTAAGTGCTATTTAATTGTGCTTGTGAATTTGGCTCTGGTTCCAGTGGAAATTCTCTTAGTTAAAATAAGATCATCACTTTTCAGTCACTTCATATCCTGTATTATGATCACATCTAAGTGACTGTTACTGTTATTTTCTAATCCTAAGTATTACATATTAGAACTAAGAGTATAGGAGGGTGGTGGGTGGGGTGGGTACTATTTATCCCAAGACACACAGAATCCCTGAACACGGTCCTCAGCAGGATGCACTGGTGACAGGTGTCCTTCAGCAGCGGTGGAAATCCCAGGGCTCCTTCAGCTCTCTGTGTCTCCCTGGGGAACAGGAACATGGGGGATGGAAACATTGGAGACATCATCACTTCTGGATCACGACGTCCACGTGTACTTTAAGATACAATTTATGTATCATCCAGTGACACTGGTTCTCCTGTGCCACCTCCCCTGCATAAACATCCTTGTTCCCTTTTACCAAGATGGATGATGTACACGTCGTCTGTCAGATCCTACATGGCATTGACTCTGCATGTGCAACTCCAGACTCCAAAGAGCTCAGTGTAGGCAGTACTTTGCAGGAGACAATTTATTTCTACAGAGAGGGGTCTCTGTGTCCTTTCTTTGAATAACATCAGAGCAGGACCTAATGGGCTGTGGGTGATAAAGCATTAAAATAATTTCTTGTGGCCGGTCCCACCATCAGTCTTAGCCCATTCTCTAAGGGAACACATGGGCTCCAGTGACATCGGTGCCACAGCCTTACTCTTTTCACATGTGCACAATCAAGTGACAAGTGCTTTCAGAGTCAAGACCTCTAAGGATGAACAACATCAGTAATCTAGCCTCATTTTTACCAATACATGATGTGATCTGGGGATATATAACATCAAAAGCAGGCCTCATCCAGATCATTAAGAAATTTATTTGTCAATAACAGTTTGATAACAAGTATCAAAAATAGAAAGATATATGTGAGGCTTTCCCAAGGCAGTAAGGATCTGTGATGGTGCCCACTTCACCCATGTGCTTCATCGACAGACTCCATAGTGGTAACACTCCAAGTGTTACCACTTCCTCCCTGACTTGTGCACTGAAGAGCCCCTGAGATGTACGCCCTGAGGCTTCAGGGACCTGCGTGAGAGGTTTCACCTCTCCTTCCCTCTCCCACTGGTCCCTGCCTGCAGCCCTCAGTCCCCTAACCATGACCTGACTGCTTGCTATGAGCAGTGAGATGCCAATGGAGACCCACAACCAGCAAAGGGTCTGAGGCATTGGAGATGGCTCCCTTCCTCTTGTTCAGCAACTCTTGTTATAACTCCATCATCCTAGGATGGCTACATCTTTTATCTGTGTTGTTCCCATAAATCTCAACTTAGGAGGAATGTTCTCCAAAGGTACACAAAGACTTACACATCAAATTACAAGCACATACCCCGGCCCCAATCCCAGAGCTCTGAAAGGTCACACAAATTCAGTGACAAGGTAAAGACTGAGTAAATTGCAAAAAAAACTGCACCCAAAAGTGGCTTCAAGCTCTCAGTGTCATAGTGACCACCCAGGCTGTGTGCAAAAAAAGGCACTTGAGGTTGTGTTCATGTGACCCAACCTGGGACCAGTAGACTTCCAGATGGGACCCAGGGGTCCTCTTCACCAGGAGAAGATGGCCGGGTGTCAAGGATTATCCTTCCATCCTGAACTCTTTCTAGCAGGAGCTGAGGTTACTGGGCCAAGGGGAGGCTCTGTCACAGTACACATGTTCTACCTGAGGACCTGATGTCACACAGAGCCATTCCAAGGAAAAACTGCCTGAAAGCCATGATGGCTACCTCTTTACTCAGCTATTCCTGACCCTCCCCACATGGGGCAGGTGTGCTGGCCATCCTTGAGGTCTGTGCTCCTCAGTGTACATCAGCCCAAATGTGAACAGCAAATGGGAGGACTGCAAGTCTTAACCCCACAACCTTTGACCTCCCAGTCATGGGAGTTTGAGTCCCCTGCACATACAGGTGCCACATAGGATGATAAAAATAAGCAGGTGTTCTACCTCTGGACCCTGGAGAAGAAAGACAATATGTTGGGACACCATGGGAAGTTGACAGAATTGGTTTAGGGATCCTTGAGGAACTCCCTGGGAAGAGGCTAAAAGGCCTCAGGGCATGTCAGATGGACCAGGAACCTGAGCAGCTAACATTCACTTGAGGATCCTTAAGTCTATTGACTTTGCTTAACTTTATCCCCTGCTCACCAGGAAGACCTTTCTTCTTGAACAGGCTTTTGTAGTGAAGGGAACAACGGAAGTCTTCGGTTCCTTGTGGATATTGGTCCTCATTAATCCCTAAGCATCTGACATTCGTGTGCACATAGCCTTGGCATCTTCTGTAAGTCCCTCTCATTGTAGATCTGCCGGTCTTTGGTGTAAGATGTAAGACATACGACTGCACGGGAATAATTCTTACCAAAGATTGCCCAGTACACAGGTGTAAACCAATGAAGCTCATGTGTGTGTTAGTTGGTGTATTTATTATGTTAATGAAGTCATCGTTATCTTCTGTAGGCTATTTATTTACAGTCGTCCCTCGCTATATCGCGGTTCACTTACTGCGCCTTCACTGTAGCGTGAGTTTTAAAAAGCCTGCGATACAGTGAAGCTGCAGTAAGTGAACTGCAATATAGTGAGGGACGACTGTATTCTTCACAGGTGACTAGCCATATAGAATTTTGCATGTCGTTAAACTTACGTAGGTTTAAGAGTGTAGAAAGTGTTTAAGAGAATATGAAGTGTTTGTAAGAGTGTGGGAAAGGTTAATAAGGGAGTGGGAAAGGTTCATAAGAGTGTAAGAAGGGTTTATAAAGCCTTAAAATATATGTAAATAATAAAATAAATATCATGCCGCTACTTTGCAGGTTTTTGCCTATTGCTGGGGTCTCTGGAATGTAACTCCCGAGATAGGTGAGGGGTCACTGTACTTGCTATGAACTTTTCTATAGGTCAGATAAATGGCCTCCATCAGGCTGAAAAGTAAAACCAAGCACCTATAGATTAGGTCAGTGTGTGTCAGAGCAGGTCTGTGTGCATCTCAAGATGTGGGAGTGTTTCTTTGTCATACTGAAATGACTGGTCCCACCGCTCACCTTCAATCCTGCCACGACTCCATGCAATCTGCCCCCCACACACACACATTTAACCTAAATTCCTAACTTCTTACATGTCAATCTTGAAGCCAGTTCCGATTTTGTGTATTGTGAGATGTAGAAATCTTGTTTTCTCTCTTGCTGATGCTGCATATGGATGTCTGACCAACAAGAGTAGCCTTTTAACTGCTGAGTTGTGACATCGTTTATGCCGCATATTAAGTTCTCTCTGTGTGGGCATCCATTTTTGAGTTACCTCTCATGTTCCACAGTATAGTTGTCTATTTCTCAGGCTACACTAATCTGGATGAAGAGGAGTTTTTTATTAATTCCCTTTCAATATCTGAGTGAAAAGTAACCACTCAGTGTTCTTCCTAATCCTCTTGGCCATTCTCAGACATACATTTTTCCATGTGAATTTATAAATAATTTTATCCATTTCCTCACTAAGTTCCAGTGGCATTCAGGTTGAAAGTATATTGAATTTATATATCAATTTTGGAAAGATTGACATTTTTAAAATTAGTCTTCCAGACACACAGTATATACTACCTTACTCATTAGATTTGTTCATAGATATTTTATGGGTTTTGTCACTTTTGCCAATGAGACATCTTTGTCCATTTCTAATTCTCACTCTGTCCTACAGCATACACAAGCTGTTGTATTTTTCTATATTGAGCATGTATTCAGCCACATACAATGTATCTTCTCATAGTATTTTAATATCCTTAGTGGTTTTCTGTGATCCAGTCTCATGTCTCCTGGTGAAAGATTGGTGTTGTAGGCAACTGGAAGGGTTTCATTTGATCTTTGGAAACATTTAAAATTATTTCACATTCTTATTCTAGTGTGACACTTAGAATTTGCTAGACCCATATTGATTAATACTGGGTTCATCAGGGATTCTCTCTCCCCACCCCTGTTTTAGAGTGATGTTGGCTGTTGACTTTGAAGATTGACTTTATTAGTTCTACAGAGTTTTCTTCTATTCCTACTTTCTTTAGAAATTTACTAAGGAAGTTCACCAGGATTTCCTCCTTGGAGCTGGATGGGAGGAAGACCAAATGGTGTCCGTTGGCTCCGGACTTTGGGAAAATTCCTGTGCTTGCATCTTCCCCACAGAAATGCCTGCTGTCCACACAGGCAACATAGACTTCAGATGGGAACCCTCTGAAGTCTAGAGATCAGGACTCTGGCAGTGGAGAGACTATTGGAGACTCTTGTTGCACGGGTTACAACTAGTGAACACCAATAGGAAGGGGCCCTCTAATGAGAAGAGAGGCCATTCCAAGAAGGTCCAGAATTTGGCTGCATCTGGTGATCAAGCAAGTGAGAATTCTTGGGGACTGCGATAAAATTGGAAGGAGAGTCAGTTTCTCAAGAAGAAGCTTGTGGCTGCTCAGATTATGGGAAAACACGGTGATTTTAGCAGAGGGCTGCGTGGGAATTTGCAGATGACCCCTATTCTTCTGTGACCATGGCAATGTGGTTCAGGCAGCTCAGCTTTGCTCTCCACTGTTACCTGGCTGCTTGTTGTGGCTGATATGGCAGGTGTCTACAAATTACTTGTTCAGCTGAAATTTGTAGAATTGGTAGCTTGAGACCAAGGACCGATGGTGCTGAACAAGACCTGGGAATACAGTCTAAAGCCCAGGAACCTCAAGTGGATAAACTCAACATCACAGCAGCTAAAAGGCAACAGGAAGTGAAAGACCTGGGTCATCGTGATCATGTGGGGGCACATACAGGTCGGTGTTTGTCATAGGTAAGTCCCTTTAACGTTTCATATAATAAGGGCTTGGTGATGATGAACTCATTTAACTTGACCTTATCTGAGAAGCGCTTTATCTGCCCTTCCATTCTAAATGAAAGCTTTGCTGGATAGAGCAGTGTTGGATGTAGGTCCTTGCCTTTCATGACTTGGAATGCTTCTTTCCAGCCCCTTCTTGCCTGGAAGGTCTCTTTTGAGAAATCAGCTGACAGTCTGATGGGATCTCCTTTGTAGGTGACTGTCTCCTTATCCCTTGTAGCTTCTAGAATTCTCTCCTTCATTTTAGTCTTGGCTGATGTAATTATGATGTGCCTTGGTGTGTTCTTCCTTGGGTCCAACTTCTTTGGGACTCTCTGAGCTTCCTGGACTTCCTGGAAGTCTATTTCCTTTGCCAGATTGGGGAAGTTCTCCTTTATTATTTGTTCCAATGACTTTTCCACTTGTTGCTCTTCCTCTTCCCCTTTTGGTAACCCTATAATTCAGATGTTGGGATGTTTAAAGATGTCCTGGAGTCTTCTAAGCCTCTCCTCATTTTTTTTGAATTCTTGTTTCTTCCTTCTTTTCTGTTTGTTTGTTTCCTTCTTCCTTCTGGTTCACTCCATTGATTTGAGTCCCAGTTTTCCTCCCATTGCTATTGGTTCCCTGTGTGTTTTTCTTCATTTCACTTATTGTAGCCTCCATTTGTTCCTCTAATTTTTGACCAAACTCAGCCAATTCTGTGAGCTTCCTAATCACCAAAGCTTTGAACTGTGCTTCTGATAGGTTAGCTACCAGTGCTATGAGCTCTGCATCTGATAGGCTGACTACCTCCTGGTCACTCAGATGAGTTAGCTCCGGGGCCCAGGTCTGTTCTCCCTTTTGAGCCATCCTTGGTTTTGATTTTTGTTTTTGTCTGGTCACAGCTGTTATGTAGTGAGGGGTGAAGCCTTAGATGTTCACCAGGGCAGGGCAGCCCAGTCGCTGGGTTGTGATGCTGGATGTGGGGGCGGGGTCTGAGAGGGAACAACGGTGCTTGCTCTGCACTATTTCATGGATTCCAGTCCCCTCAACCTCTCTCCCCTATCAAATTGGGCCCTTCTGGTGCTGATTTCCATGTGGGTGGGCCAGTACACACTCCAGGACCCTGTGGGTCTCCCCAGTGAACTCTCCTGTGATGCTGGGACTCCCTCCCAGCACCTCAGCCCCTACAAGTATTTTCAATGGGTGCTTTTAGGCTTCACTTCCCAGTGCTGGGACCCTGCGTTGAGCAGTCTGTCTTGCTGCCCATTGTCACCTGGTTTATCTGTGTGCGAATGTGTGTCCACAGTCTGCCACCCTGTGCACTCCACATGGCCTCTTCACGTTCAGCAACGCCACTGCCTGTGGGCCTGGAGTGACTGCCACCAGTGACCACCACTAGCTTATCCCACCGCATTCTGACACTGCAGGCCGCGGACTCTGCCAGCCCCTGACTCCACCCCTCTTACCGATTGGGGTGAATCATTGTTGTCGGACTCCTGCACAATTCAATTTTTTCTCTGTCCTGGTTGGGTTTCCTTTTTTTTTTTTTTTTTTGGTTCTATATTTTTGTTGTCCTTAACCTTGGTTGTGAGAGGCACAGCGTGTCCAGCTATGGCTCCATCTTGGCCAGAACTGAAAATAAATACTTTTAAAAAGGAACTATGCACTCAATTTTGCAATAGGTAAAATAATGAAGAAGAGCACAGACCTGTGCAGACAGCTTCGCAAGCTCTCATGGACCCTGATCAGATTCATTGCTGGAAACAAATGTTCCCCTATTAGTACTGATTGAAGCTGCAAAGAATGGAAATGAGAAAGAAGTTAAAGACAGTGCACAAGTTTTCTGGAAACCTGCCAACAATTGTCTGAGGTCACCAACTTGGCCTGTTGCATTTCAAACAATGAAGAAGATATCAAACTTTGTCAGATGTCTGCAAGCTTGCTAGAAGCCCCCTGTCTCCGGTTATCAATGTTGCATTGGCTGTAGCAGTAAAGCCACAGAGTAAACTGTCCCAGGAGTATGTGGATCTTTTGAAAGAACAGTGGGAAAAAAAACAGTCCATGTTCTGCCAGATGCTGTTGGTGATGTTATTTCCACTGATGACTTCTTGGCTGTCTTAGAGTCACATATTGGAAGATGTGAACAAATGTGTCATTGTTCTCCAAGGGAAAGATGTGAATGGGCTGGACCACACAGCTGGCACCACCTGAGGCCAAGCAGCCCAGGTCATTCCTGCGGTCACCTCAGCCATGGATACCTACAAGCCAGGGGTCCACTCAGAGAAAGTGCTGGAAGCTACCACACTTCTCTCCAACATGGTCATGCTGCATTTTACCTAGCAGGTGGATGCAGTGGTGGAAGCCCTCAGCTCAGATCCCATCACCCCATGGATGAGAATGAATGAGTTGATTGAAGTCTCCCACCTTGTGTGCAATGGCTTGGGGGACACCAGGAAAGCAGTGCTGGTGATAGGGACTCCCAAGGATTTCAGTGACTCTGACTTTGAGATAGAGGACTTTGTTGTCTGAAGTAGGACAAGTGTCCAGAATGGAGATAATCGTCTGATATCTGGCCAGAGTGCCCAGACCATCATGGCTCAGCCTCCCCAAGAGCAAAAAGGAAACACTGTGGGATGGGTGGCAGCTTCCAGGAAGAAAAGAACCACCTGCATGCTGAGGGTTCAAAAGGGGCCACAGTGGTAATGACACGATTGTGGGGCCCAGACAAATGAGCAGGATTGTGGCGGAGGTGAGGGACTTTGCCCAAGGTCTCGGACATTCAAAAATACATCAGCTGTGCAGCACTGCCAAGAAAATTGCCAAGGCAATTTTCAGGATGGACAAGGGTGGTCACATCACCCCAACCATTGCCCAGATGGGGCCTGCAAGCAGGGCCTACTGGCCTCTGTGCAGCACATTGTCCTGTACCATCACAAGCTCAACATCTACAGCAAGGTCATGGCCAAGGTGGAGAACCATGGTGAGGAGCTCATCATCTCTGGGGTAGACAGAGCCATGTCCCTCATCTAGATTGCCAAGAACTTGATGAACATCGTGGCAGATGGTGAAGGCATCCTATGTGGGCTCCACCAAATACCAGGTCTCACTGTATGGCTTTGTTCAACCTGCAGGCTGTGTCATGGAAGATGAAGGCACCTGAGAAAAAGACTTGGTAAAGACAGAAAACAGGACAAGACACAGGCCAAGATTAAATGGGCATCTCTGAAGATGCAGGTGAATCCTGTGCAGACCCTCAGAGAACTCAGAACCATGGACAGCATCCAAGGCTGCAATAGCTAGCTGTCCCCATCCTTCAGGGCCCTTAAGATCACAGTTTTTCATGTGAATGTTTTTGCTGAAGAGCACACTGAAGTCATATTGCACAGATTTTAAACCTGGGCAGGTGGGGATTTTTTCAAGGGCACGCTTGTGTTTCAGTTTGTCACAAACACTCTCAGAATTTAGGAGCACTTTTCTAGGTATATTTTAATAAACTTAAATGAAAATAAAAATGTCATAACCAAACAGAATCCTACATTAACTTGCAAATAATGCTCTTGGCCAAGTGTGATGACCATTGACCAAGTGTGGCATCAGGGTTTGAATGATGGGGAGTGCTGACTCACCCCGGGTTCAGGGAGGTCCTTTCACCAGCCCCATGTCCCAAATTTTGGCTGCTATACAATGATCAAACTGAGTCAGGGACAGCAAACTGGGTATCTCCAGAAGCTGTCCCCAGAGGAGAAATGTCCCTAGCAGTAGCTCTGAAAGGGAGAAACTACATGCAACTCAGTAAAACATACTCTATCATGAAGAAAACTGATGACTCTCTTCATGACAGAAACAAGAATTTTAATGCATGGGTACAATTACTAACACACACTCCACTGCAGGACACAACAGCCAAGTTACCCTTGTTGAGGCTACAATGTTGTGATGCTGTGGTCAGAACATGCCATTTACCCTTTCTGCAGCCTCAAACACAGATACACCATTGGGCTCCATTCTAATACCTGCAGGGTTTCCTGCCTGGGCTTGCAATAGAGCCTAACAGAAGGGTGTTTGCTTAGGCAGTAATTGAGACTTTACCTTATTTGTGATTGAAAAGTGATTACTATAGCCACAAAGTATGCTTTTACTGTTTTCTCTGAATTTTATGAACTTGAACGGTTTTGACACTAACTTTTCCTGATACAGTCCACCTTGAAACCAAAAAAAAAGTTCACAAGATTTTACTGTGTACACTTGTTGAGGTAAGAATGTCAATTAAAGCCTTAGAAGTGGAGATGCCCGCTTGCTCCTGGAATCCACTCCGTATGTTTAACTTGTTAAGGCCAGTCTTCTCTCTGGCCTTCACCTAATTGGCACACAGCAGAAATGTCACTGTACATACACACACACACTTACATGCCACTGCTGATGGGACCCTCTGACTCAGGGGTCTGGCACAAAACTACTTTAATAACAAAATTAAGGTTTATGCTCCCTGGTCAATCCCATCCTCTCACAAGCATTTGGTGGAATTTTCCAGAAACTACCTGACATGTGATATTGCAACAGAGTGAAGAGTGAAGCAAATATGTGAATGCACCTGTCTTCCACTGAGCCAGACACTAAGAGACTTGGGCAGATCTAAACATTGCTACTCTCCCCACTGAGAGGAGACATTTGAGTAAAGACCAAAGAACTAAGGGAATTTGAGGAGAGGGTAGAACAGGACTGAGGCACTGCTGCACACTGCCTATGCAATAAAAAATAACTACTTCATGTATGTCATTTGGTATAATTTGGAAAACATACTGCTCAGAGACAGGACCAAGGGGGCAATCCATTCGATTTGTTCCGTGCATTCTTCTGAGTCCCCAATCTTTCTTTTCTTCGAGAATATACATCTGTCATCATCTCTACCTTTTTTCTTGCAGTGGATTATTAAAAAACAGTGGCTTCTTATTGTGACATCTGTGCGCAGTGCAGAGGTCAGCAGAGGGACATGCAGCAGGTTGTGCTGAGGTCAGGGGGTGAGGAAGTGGTAGTGCCCCCAGGGATGTGGGTGATGAAGGGTGCACTGTCTGTGGAGAAGGGGAAATGATAATAAAATGGAAATAACTCCACTGCTTTTGATTATCACCATGGTCCAGTGTTCTCAACAGTGTCACCAATAACACAGTCCTCTGTTGAACAGTCTGAACAACTGTTGCCTTGACCTGTAGCCTACTGCTCCCAGATGTCTTCCCAGGTGTTCCCACATCCTGACCTCAAGTGTTTGTCCGGGACCAAGGCTTCTCCCACTGAGTGACTGCAGCATCTTGCAGGCCCTTGGGACTTACAGGATCCCTCATGCAATGGCAGACATTGGGAAAGGTCAAAGTCATGGAGACATTCAAAGATCAGTCAGTGGTTGCCAGGGATTGGGGAGAGGGAGGGAAAATAGGCAAAGCACAGGGACTGAAGGGCAGGAAAGCTCTCTGCACTGTAAGGGTGGAATAATTGTTATATATTTCACCAAACACATCGTTATACATTTCACCAAACACATGGAATGTACAACACAAGTGTGAACCCTAATGGTAACTATAGGCCATATGTGAAACTGATTTGTCAATAGAAGTTCGTCAATTGTGACACATGTCCCAGTCTGGTGGGGCTGTAGATGGGGGGTGGCAGGGAGGTTGTGTATGTTCATGAGTCGGATGTATGTAGGAAGTCCGCACTTGCTGTGGAATTGCTCTGGGAACCTAGATAGCTCCAAAAAGTTTTTTCTATTAAAGAAAGGAGTAAAGTATAAAAAACTTATCTTCAGACAAGAAAAAAAATATCTATATGAGAACAAGTTGAGCCCTAGTCAGTGTGGCCTAGAGGGTTGGAGCAACATCCCATAAACCCAAAGGTCACAGGTTCCATTCCTGGTCAGGGCACATGCCTAGGTTGGGGATTCAGTCCTTGGTTGGGGTGCATACAGGAGGCAAACATTCGATGTTTTTCTCTCATATTGATGTTTTTAGCCTTTCTCTTTCCGTGACATCTCTCTGTCTAAAATCAATAAGAACAGCTTCGAGTGAGGATTTTTCAAAAGTGGATTGATGAGGACTCATGGACATGGGCAACAGAGTGGTAATTGCTGGGGGGAGATGGTTATAAGGGGAATAAATGGTAATGGGAAAAATACAATAAAGTTTAAATGAAAAAAAAATGAATTGGTGAATTAAACATTTAAGATAATCTACTGAAAACAACTATTGGATCTGATAAGAATTAGCTGAACTCGTGCTCAGCAGAGAACAAGAGACTCCTGTCCCGTAGCCCAGCTGTTCCCATCACATGACGTCGTGGGAAAAGCAGGGCTGTGGCACCAGGAACAGTACCAGCAGCATAATGGGAAAGGGACCTGCAGAAAAGGGCAGTGTGTTCAGGAAAAATCCTGAAACTTTACTCCTGGAGCCATGTTCTTCAAGGAAACATTTACAGTTTTACAGGTGTTGATTATTCTTAAATAATTCTACAGAGTCAATGCTGCCCCCACCAGAGCCCTAGCAGGACAGGTGTGCTCTGTTTTGAATTCTAAAGTGTGCTCTGCATGAGTCAGGATGAGAACATTTGCATTTCTTGGTTAGTGGAGAGAAGCCTGACTTTGGGCCCAGACTATTGGATCCAGGGTCAGCTCTGGGACATTCTACCTGTGCATCTTCAGCTGGTGCTGACCCTCCTAGCCCCACCTTCCTCCTCTGTAAAGTAAGGGTGGCATCTTAGTGCCGACCTCAGAGGACTTGAGTTGGGATGAATGGATCCATAGAGGAAACGTGCTGCACACAGTGTCTGGGGTCAATGTCAGCTCTTACACTCACATCAGGGAGGAACAAGCGTAAACACTAAGTCACACAGAACGTCCTCATTCCCAAGTCAAACAGCAGATTGAGTCTAACTGACTCTGCCAACAGGAATGTTTGTTTCTCCTAAGTGCTAACAGAGTGTGCTTCTGAATTTGGCTCTGGCCCCACTGAGATTTCTATCAGTTAAAGTAAGATTATTACTTTTCAATCATTCATTTACTGTTTCATGATCACCTCTGAGACACTGTTACTGTGATGTTAAAACCCTAATACAGGATATTGGAACTATGCGTAGAGGAGGATGGGAGGTGGGGATGGGTGTTACTTACCCAGGGCACGCAGAGTCTTTGGACTCTGTCCTCAGCAGGATAAGCAGGCACACATGTCACTCAAGTCTCAGGATGACATCCCAGGAGTTGTGTAGGGTTTTGGTCTTCAAACTGGTAAATACACAGCAGGGTTATGAAAACTTTTAAGGGACAGGGACCTTGCTGACCTAATAATGTAGCATCTCATCTTCAAGACTATTTATTTTTAAGTTAATTAAATTTGTTTACCATGTTCTGGGCAAAAACTACTAGCTATAACTCTTGTAAGGATTCAATAAATGGTCTCCCACTGGCTGAAAATAATAGTCTGTAGAAGAAGCTTTTGCAACATTGTCTGCCAGCATACATCATAAGTTTGACTCAATCAAACTCATAAAGAAAATGAAAACAAGAGAAGGAAGAGGAAGAAGAATAATTAGAAGATGAAGAAGAAGAAGAAGAAGAAGAAGAAGAAGAAGAAGAGGAGGAGGAGGAGGAGGAGGAGGAGGAGGAGGAGGAGGAAGAGGAAGAAGAAGAAGAAAGAGAGAGAGGAAGGAAGGAAGGAAGGAAGGAAGGAAGGAAGGAAGGAAGGAAGGAAGGAAGGAAGGAACTCTGTGGGCCACCATCACTGGGCCAGACAGGGTCTCTCCCACTTCCATCCCAGAGTCATCTGTCCTACTCACCTCTCTGTTGCTGGAGCTGAAGGCCTCCGAGTTCCATGTCCCAGGCCCCCCTCCAGCTGCCTTCCTGTTAGCATCTGCGTGGAAGGTTCTGGTGGGAGATTGAAGTTGGGAAGAGGGCAGGCACATGCAATAGTTCTCAGCTTTGACATCGCCTCCTGCAGGGGTCACAGGAGTGGTGCATGTGGTACCCGCAGCAACCCAGGCCATGCTACAGCCGTGGCTTCGTGGGTGGGCTCCTGGGTTCTTGCTCAGTCAGCTCAGTCCCAAGAGCAGCAGCCTCAGCTTCCCCTGCAGCCATGGGGTCTGGGCAACACCACTTGTCTTTCTTTCTTGCACTTCCAGAAACTGTCTTCCTGCCATCTGCAGCCAACAGACAGACTGTATAGTCTCTTTTTCACCTCTCCTGCCCTGCAAACACCTTTATTACCAACTCCCTGGTGAGCTTCTCCCTGTTCAATAGACCTTCAGTGTTTTTCATTTTCCTTATTGGACACAAGCTGATAAACACCAGGGAAGACTGCTTATGGTTAACACAACTGTGTGCACAGAAATGCACAACTCATAGAGTCACAAAGGGAAGAGAGGAGCCCCATCATGGACAGGACTGTGGGTTACACTGATGGCCAGCTGGAGGGAAAAATTAAAGCACCCACATACGGTCAGGCCCCAATGTTTTACATTCTCCGAACCAATACTCTCGACATGTTCAAAAGCATGAGATCAGCACCATTACCAGCACTTCAGAAACTGTGCTAATCTGTGGCTCATTTGATAATTGACACTATATAACATTTTGTGATGTAGTGTTGTTTTGTCATTTCAGTGTCATCAGCTGACCTGTAACTTATTGCTCCTACAGGAAGTCAGTGTTGTACAACCTTTGACTTCTGTGTTCTACGGTGAAACGCCACGTCCCGAGCAAACCCTGGGAATGGGACAGGGGCAGCTGCCCAGCGCTGGTCATGTGCTTCTCCTCTCATCCTTCCCTCCTTTCAGCATCAACAATTATTCACGTCCCCCCGACCCTCTATTCCTCTTTTGCACAAAAATCTGCTCATTCTGAAGTTTTCTCCAACACACACTTGGCCTTCTCTTCCTCCAGATTTATATCTTAGTGGACTTCATCCTACCTGCTCTCTATCTGTGTGAACAACACTTCTAATCGAATGTTGTCAGTTTCTTTTCCCACCACACTGTTGGATTTACCACTTTGTTCTTTCATTGGGTTGATATCATACTGTGGTTTTTTGGTGAGGGTGGGGGGGATTTATAGGAGGATGGCAGAGAGCAAACCCATGGTGGGTCAGCGTTGCCTGTTGCATCCAGAAACGCAGCTGAGAGCCTCCTCCTGGTGACTGATGGCAGGCTGCCAGTGCTCAGGGAGATCCCAGACTCTGCAGGAAATGGTGCCCCCTGCAGGTTCAGGCCTCACAGTTGTGCTCAGCCTAAGAACATCTCGCTGGGCATTTCCTTCTGTGTGCCAGTCCTGCGGGTGACCTGCCTGTGTCACTCCTCAGTCCACCATCAAGTTAAAATGTCCAACACAGGAAAAATGAGAACCGGCAAAGGAAATCAGTGAAACTAATGGGATAATAAATATTTAAAGTGATAACCCATGAGAAAATTCCAAAATTATTAAACACATCCAGCGCCAGGTGAAGACACCCCACAAACCTCCACTTCTACCTGTGATCGCATAGCTTGTGTGAGAGCAACACCTCCTCCGAGGACAAGGGGGAAATCCAGATGAAATACAAAGGTTAGAGGTCTGAAAGTGTTGGTGAGCAACCAGGCAGTGTGGACTCGAGGGGTCGAGATTCGAGAAAAGAGGGCAGCCATAGAGAAGTGAGTGCTCCGCTCTGCACCACGTCTTCCCCTCAAGCACATGCCAGGGCCCGGGAAGACATGGCACAGGATATTGAGAAGCCAAGCCCACGAGGTGAGGAAAGCCACTGTGAAGGCAAAGGTAATGCTGGGAATTTCCACTGAATGGATTTACAGAATCAAACATGTGTGATGAGTTTACAAGTGTAGGGAGACCTGCCCTGGCACCTTATGAGTAAAATCGTGTGGGCTTCTGCTTGAAGATTCATTGATTCTATGCCCTTTTTGCATGTGCTCTTGACCATGTATGTGTTAGAAGAAAACTGCTTCCTCTGCAGCAAGGTGTAACCAAATTTTTTCAATCCCGTGTCCTATTAGTCACCAACCCTCATTAAAAAGTAAGTTTGGGCCCTGGCTGGGTAGCTTGGTTGGTTAGAGCATTGTCTCTGTACGCCAAGGTTGTAGGTTCAATCCCCAGTCAGGACACATACAAGAATTAACCAATGAATGTGTAAATAAGTACAACAACAAATCAATGTCTCTCTCTCTTTCTCTGTCTCTCAAAAATCAATCAATTGATAAAACTCTTTTTAAAAAGTTGGGTTGGTCTTTTTTTGGGAATAGTTTATCAATGTGCTACTCCTCCATTTTTCTCAATTCTCAAGGTGAATAGCCACCTACCCAGTGAGAGGTCACATGACCAAGAGGTTAGCATCGGGAAGTGTGCACGGTAGTTAGAAAGAGAAAAAAATGTTGGCTGCAACTAATATTAGAAATAATGAGTATCACCAGAGTCTTTATGGACACCATGAATGCCTGCCCACATGGTAAATGTAATTTTAAGAAACTTTAATGGTTGGATTCCAACAGAAGACTCTGTACCACCCACAGGTAAAGATGTCCCCATGACAGGTCATCTGTTTAGTGCATTAAAGTGTCCACATTTTCATCAGGCTAAGGCTGTCCTGCTCTTAAACGTGCGCCAGTTTTGTATATAACCCCTAAGCCATGTTACTTTCATCAAGGTTCATTCCAAAGCTACTCCACATAAAAACTGACATGATTTGAAAGAAACAAAAAAGGAAGGAAAATCAGCAGCTAAAGAGCTAAAAACCTAAGGCATCCCTTGGCCTCTCATAGTGTTGGTGGAAAGATGTTTGACTTCAGTTTCTTTAAAGGAAGAGAGCTTTTGATACCCATGACTCTCTGCTGAGACCCATGGATGGCCATGGCTTTAGGGTAAGGAGAGGGACCAGCAATAACAAAACCCAAAGCCTGGGTGTAACTGTGTGAAAGCTCAAGTGGAGCTCAGTCCTTGTGATAATGAAGACAGGTGCTTTTCTAAAGGGCAAGATGGCTTTTACTGTCTCATTGTTAATGATCAAGCACCATCTGAGCATCAGGTCTCAGGTTGAAGCCTCACCTCCCTTGTAGGTGATATCATAAAGTCACTGCAAAGAAGTTTTTGGTGAATCTACTTGTGTCTGAAAGTGGGCTTCCTTTGGCAATCTGGAAATACTTGCTAGGCCAGAGGTGGACAAGTCAAGGGTTGCTGTTACATAAGAAAAACCACTATCCAATATGTTCTTCATTCTGTGCTGTCTAGCTGGGAATCAATAGCATGGAGAGGAAAAGCCAAGAAACCAACAACTCCCCTAGCCATGAACTGTGTTGTGAATTTTCTGATCTGTTTTTTCCATTGACCCTCACAACAAAGAAGTATCAGTGTGTGTCAAGGTGGTCATATGACCTGTCCAGCATCATAGAGCAAGGCAGTGGCACAATCAGGATTCCAACCCGGTCATGTCTCACTTTAATGCTAGAGTCAATTCCCCCCGCCAGCGGGGCCAGCTCTTGGAAGGTTCTTGGCCCCTGAGAACAGTGTCAAGCTTCTGGCCATGCAGCAGAGGAGGAGGGCCACAATTCTCACTCAGTCTAGTACGGGCTTGGATGTTAGGAGTAGGAGGAGCATGTCCTGAGGCCCTGGCATTCTCAAGACCAGACCCTGATGGTACTTTAACAGTGTTCTCTGGCGTTTTCTAGAACATACCCAGAGAAAACAACACAGGAGAGAGGCTCCCATGGTGGTCACTCCTGTTGCAGCAAGACCAAGGACATGGGGACATTCATACAAGTTCATCTACTTCTTCAAGATGACACCCATGTTTGTAGAGCATGCCAAGGGCATTGGAAGTGATCGCTGCTTCAGAGAAGGCGGATGTCACATTAACTGACACTATTTGTAGGGGCTCAGGACCAGCTCCTTCCAGCCCGAGACCTGGGTTCCTTGAATCCATTTGTGGGAATCCTCTCTGGAAGTGTCTTCCAACTGTCTTTAGGGATACCTTATTCCATTCCCTTATTTGTCCCTTCCCTGGAAAACAGCAGCAGGGATTGGAGCCCCACTTTTTGTTGACCGTCTAGGAAAAAAAGAGTAGTTAGTGAGAGAGAGAGGTGAACCATTCCGGGTAGAAAATGCTACTTCTCCATCTCTCCCAGCAGAGCCAACGAGCCCACACTCTGATTCTGTTCACTCACCCTGCGTGAGCACGTGCAGTGTGTTGGCACAGGGCAACAGGGAAAGGGGCAAACATATGGAGCTTGCTATTCTCACAATATGCAGATGGAGAAGAGTTAAAGCAAATGAAAAGAGGCGAACTTGTGCAAATCAGATACATTTTAGTAAAATCAACGTGGTTTGAATGAACAGGAAGCCATTTGTTTGGAAGGGAAGGATGATAGGTCCTTCATGAAATGGTCTCCCTCTCAGCCAGGAAAACACCCTCAGAAGGGAGGAAAATGTGCATCAATGCTCTGCTGAGCTTCAAATACAGTGATAAAGGAGAATCAGTTTCTTTAGTCCATCCACATCCCCAAGTCCCAGCCTAAGTCCCAGCTTCAGGCATGGGGCTGAACCCTGGGACTCCCAGGGCACATCTTAGGGAAATCTGAAGGTTGCCTTCTTCTTAAAGTAGGTCCCCCCACACCAGCAGCCCTAGCACCACCTGGGAACCAGTCTGAAAGGCAACTTCTTGGACCTCTACTCAGACCTACAGATGAGGAAGTCCAGGGATGGGCCCAACAAGCTGTCCTATCAGACCTGCAGGTGATGTGGAGAACCACAGCCTTTTAGCATCTCACCTATGTTGGCTGTTGGTCTCTGGAATAATTTTTGACAACACATATTCATGTAAAAGCTAAAGAGAACCGTATGACTAGATCCTGGAGGGTCCCTTCACCTGAAATTCTGCCCTTCCTTCCCAAACCTGTAGGAACGTTTGCATTATGGAAGCCCAGAGGGAGCAGAGGCTACCACAGCGCTCGCCAAAGCAGAATTTACCCAGCATTCACTGTTGCTCAGCCAAAAAAGCTGCTCACAACCCAGGTGGAGCCAGAAAGAGACTGTACTGATGTGGACACCGGCCCACAGTGTCCGTGGTGTTATGGATGAGACAAGACAAATTCACATGGACTACAGAACTCCTGTGGAGAAAAGGGGACAGCATGGCCACTCTCTGAGTGAGAGAGGGCCCTGGCCCCTGCCTGGACAGGCTTTTATTGCTTTTCTGGGCACATTACATCGAGGATGGTCCTCATTTACTATGCACAGATTCTAGGTGGTTACCTCTTACAGAAAACAAAGGAGAGAATGTTGCTAATTACATCAAAAAAGAAGGGTATTTGCCAATGTAAAGGGAAAAGTGGTTGAACTGTTTACATTCATCCTTGGGAGGTTTAACACAGATTTTAGGAAGTTACTTTAAAGACATGCAGTAAACGTTTGCTACCTCAATTCAGGGTGAGGGAGTTGCAGCAAAAAGCAAGTCTCAAAGCGGCCTAGGTACAATGCAGGCCTGATTCCCCACGGGAGAGCCAGTCCATGGGCATGGGTCCTGTGTTCTGGACCTCGCTTTCCACTGGCCTTTCCAAGTGGAAGCTGGGCTACATTTCCCACACCACGCAGAACTGTCTCCTATACTGTACTTTAGTCTACCTGAGGGAGACAGGAAAAGCCTCGTGGGGCAGGTCACTGGCTGGGGCCTAACAAGAAGAGTGTCAGGTAGGCAAGGGGATGGGCTGCAGTTAGGAGTGGGGCTGGCACACATGGGTCCTAGAGAAGCAAGAGAGCCTAAACGAACTCTTTCATGCAGCTTCGCTCTGACCAGGAGGTGACCGTTACCAGTTCTATTCCTGAAACATGGTAGGATAGTTACATGCGTCATCCCACTAATGGGGTGGGGGTGGGGTGGGGGTGGGGCACAGAGATTCTGACCAGCAGTGACTTTTAAAGAGCAAAAAAAGTTTTTAATTTTGATTTTTTTTCTTTTACTTTTATCCTCACCCAAGGACATACTTATTGATTTTAGAGAGAGGGCAGGGAGGGGAGGGAAACAGAAACATCGATGTGAGAAGCATTGATTGGTTGCCTCTTGTATGCACCAACTAGGGATTGAACAGGAAACCTAGGTATGCGTTCTGACCAGGAATCAAACCCATGACCTTTCTGTGTACCGAATGGCACTCCAACCAACCGAGCCACCCAGCCAGGGCTAGTTCATACTTTTTTGACATGTTTAAGAAATCTGTGCCAAACATAAAAACACTAAGATTTTGTCCCGTTTTCTTCTAGTTTTCTATTTTTAGCTTTTACATTTAGTCCTATGATCCATCATGGATTAAATCTAATACAGGGTCTGGCAGAAGTACGCCTGCTTGAGTGTGGTTGGTAGGGTGCATGAATGTCTCACACGAGATGAACAGCAATTTGAACATTTCGCCTAAAATGTCATTTGGTGTGCTTGAGTGTGATGTTATGTTAGAGAATTACATGCTTACAATTTTGTAATAAAAAGGGGAGTTATTTGTGCCAGACCCTTTATATGGTGGAGTTGAAGACTTTTTTATATCCAGTTGTTCCAAGACAATTTGTTGAAAACTTACCCTTCCCACACTAGATTGCCCTTCCACCTTTGTGAGAAGCCAAGTGACCATATGGCACAGTTCTATTTCTGGATTCTATAGTTCCTTGAACCTATTTGGCCATCTTTATATCGATACTCTACTATCCTGACTGCTGTAGCTTTGTAGTAAGTTTTGAAGTTATGCCATGTTGCCCCTCCAAATTAGCTCGTTTTTTCAAAACTGTTTTGGTTATTGTAGGTTCTTTGCAGTTAAACATAAATTTTGAAACCAGATTTTTCATAAACTTACCCCCCAAAAAAGCCTATTTGGACTTTGACTGACATTGCATTGTGTTAACTATAAATCAGTTTGAAGGAAACCAACACCTCAAGAATATTGTTGCCAACCCATGAACAGTATGTGTACCCATTTAGGTCTTCATTAATTTTTCTCAGCAATGTTTTATAGTTTCTACTGCACAGGTCTTTCACATCTTTTATTAAGTTTATCCCTAAGAGTCTAATTAATTTTGGACATTAATGTAAATTGCATTGTTTAACTTCTGATTGTGCAAGATGAGTATACATAAAGATAATTTTTGTATATTGATCTTATGCTGAATGCACTTCTTAAGCCTTTGGTAGACACTATCTGATTTTCTATGAGTCAACTCTGAATATAATTTGAATTCCTCCTTTCTGGTGCCTTTTCCTTTTTGTCCCACTGCACCAGCTAGAACCCCCTGTAAACTGTTCGGAAGCAGTGACAGCGGACATCCTTGTGTGGGACCTGTTAGGACAAGTGTATTCAGACATTCACTGTGATGTTTGCTGGAGAGATTTTCTTTTTGTAAATATGCTTTATCAAACCAAGGAAATTCCCTTTAAATTCTGACTTGCTTAGAGCCCTGATCGTAAATTAGCGATGGATTGTCAACGGCACCTTCAGCATCCATTAATCACATGGTTTTCCTTCTGTATCAATATGGTGAGTTGTATTCATACACTTTCAAGCACTAAACCTACATTTTTTTTTTGATAAACCCTATTTGGTTAGGGTGCATTATCCCTTTTCATATAGGATCGCATGTTGGATTTGATTTGCTAATGATGTACTTAAAAATTGTATGCCTACGTTCATGAGGAATACTCGTCTAGTTTTCCTTTCTTACGATGCCTTTGTCTGATCTGGAGATCGCAATGTCAGCCTCATAGATGGAGTGGGAAAGTACTCTTTCCTCTCCAATTTCCTGGGAGGGGTAGTGCAGGATTGGCATTATTTCTTCCTTGGACAGATGGTAACATTTACCACTAAAGTGACTTAGGCCTAGAAAATTCTTTGTGAGGTTTTAAACCACAAATTCAATTTCTTTCATAAATAGGGCTATTTATGTTGTCTATTTCTTCTTGAGTGAACAAAGAGGTTTCATATCTTCTTGAGAATTTGTGTTCATTTCGTCCAAATTTTCAAATTTATTGCCATAAGTTGTTTATATTTATAGAAGCTGTAGTGGTGTTACTTCTGTTACTCTTGGCATTGGTCATTTCTTTCTCTTTTTCTCCTGA
Source organism: Anoura caudifer (assembly GCA_004027475.1). Taxonomy (NCBI): domain Eukaryota; kingdom Metazoa; phylum Chordata; class Mammalia; order Chiroptera; family Phyllostomidae; genus Anoura; species Anoura caudifer. Next base: position 55,581 of record PVKU01008142.1, on the reverse strand, counting down.
TCAGTCTAGACAGAGGTGTACAAATTGTTTTTGAGCTTCTCAAAGAACCAACTTTTGGTTTAATTAATTTTTTTCTATTGCTTTTTCCTTTCCAATGTCATTGATTTCTGCTCTACCTTTGTTATTTCCCTTCTCCTGCTGGTACTTTTATTTGCTCTTTTTAAGTGAAAACTGGGACACTGATTTGAAACTGTTTTTCTTAACATATCACCTAGTGTTGTAACTGTCCCTCTAAGTACTGCTTTTGTTGCATCACAAGACACAAGGCTAACACACAAAAACCAACTGTATGTCCATTTTTGCAACAGTACCAAGAAAATACTTAGCTCTAAACCCAACTTATACAGGGTCTGTATGCTGAAACTATGCAACACTGATGAAAGAAACCAAAAATTAAAATAAATGAAATCACACCATGTTCATGATTTAGAAGATTCACCATTGTAAATACGTGAATTTTCCCCAAAATTATCTATAGATTTAATGCAATTCCAGTGAAAATCCCAGCAGGGCTTTTGTATAGATAAGCTGATTCTGAAATTTATATAGGAAGGCAAAATTGATAGAAAAGCCAAAATAATTTGAAAGAATAAAATTGGAGGAATCACACTACCAGATTTTTAAAACTCACACAAAAAGCTACAATAACCTTGACCACGTGGTAATGGTAAAAGGACTCACAGATCAATGGAAGAGAATTCAAAATCCAGAAATAAATCCATACTAAAATGGCTAATTGATTCTTGACAAAGATACAAAAAAAATTCAGTGGAAAAAGAATAATCTTTTTAACAAATGGTCCTGGAACAACCAGACATCCATCCACATGCCTCAAAAACCAAACAAAAAACATAAACCCCACACTTAAAAAAATGAACTCAAAATAGATCATAAATCTAAACTTAGTGTTAAACTATAAAACATTCAGAAGAAAATCTTCATGAATTGAGGCTAGACAAAGATTTCTTAGATATGACACCAAAAGGCACAATTCATATTAGAAAAATTGATAAACTGGACTTCAAAGAAAAATTGTTGCTCTACGAAAACCAGTTAAGTGAGTGAAGAGACACACCATAGACTGGGAGAAAATATTGCAAAGCACATCACTGTCAACAGACTTGTATCCATAATACATAGACTCTAAGCTCAACAGTAAGAAAACTACCCAATTTAAAAATGAACCAAAAAAATTAGAAAAATAAAAATAATTTTAAAAGTGGAAAAAAGAAAAAAAAATTAAAATGAACAGCTTTGAACAGACACTGCATCAAAAAAGATACACAGATGGCAAATAAGCACATGAAAACATATTCACCATCATTCCATTAGGGAAATACAAATTAAAATCAGAGTGAGATTTCACTACACATCTATTAATATGGCTAAAATAAGAAACACTGACAATTCCAAGTGCTAGTGAAAACGTAGAACAACTGGAACTCTTTGCCAAGTAATGATTTTTTCTCACACTATATTAATATGCTTACAAGTACTATTTTGACACTGTGACTTTAGGCAAAGATGCTCATCAATTGAGTCAACACAGGTTTCCAGGCAGAGGACATATGAAACAAATTTGAATTGTGCACCATTTTTGAGTGACATGTAAAATGTTGTTGTTGGCATGGGTGGAATCTAGATTTCAGCCTACCATATGTTCACCATATCATTTCTTTAAAGCACTCTTGAATTTAGCCTGTATTTTGTCCTAAAGCAGAAGTCGGCAACCTTTTCCTATAAAGGGTCATTAGTAAATACTTTCAGCTTTGCAGGCCTTATGGCCTCTGTTGCAACTACTTAACTCCGCCCTCAGCAGAGCAGCCAATGGGCATTTGATCCTGTTGGATGGGTTTTAATAGCTATGCCGAAACTGGCTGTAGCTTGACTGGGCCCAATGACGCCATCCAAGGGCTGGAGCAGCAGAGAGCAAGGGGCTGGCAGCTCGTGGGCAGAACCAGGGCCAGCTTCCATTAGCACTGAGCATTTAGTTAGCAGCTGCCTGGTTTTACTGGAGAAACGTCTCAACTGCTTGCAAGCATTTGCCCCAAGGTAGTTTGGAGAGACATCTCCTTTCCAATCATCTTTTTCTAATCCTGCTTAAGCAGCTCAACCCCTGTCACCATCTGCAGCAAGGGGCTGAGGACCTGCCCTAAAGGCAGAGCTGTGTCAAGAGCCCAGTTCTCCCAACCACTGAAGCCCTAGCCCCTTTACAAACAGGAAGCTCCCCAGAAAAACAGGAAGTATCTTCACCTGCCCCATCACAAGAGTAGCAGAAGTGTTTCTCGGGTCGCCCAGGGATGGCATCATCATCTCCGTGGGTGGGGCCCAGGTGAACTTGAAGCACACCCCAGGACAAGCAATAGTGCCTTGCTCCTCCAGCCCATCCGGTGGCCCGAGATACACGGCCACAGGGCCAGGGTCCAGGGCCTGCCAAGGCCCCTGGTCTTCACAAAACCCACAGCAGGCTTGAAGGAACAGACTTTATTAACCTAGCTCTCAAACACTAGAGGCTAAAATTATAACAACCCATCAGTATTTACAGAGGGCCGCCTGCAGGCCAGGCGGGCCCAGGCTCAGCACTTTCCCAAACACCCACCAAGAGCAGCCTCTGAGCAGGCCGGGGCCACTTCCCACCCACAGCACAGAGGATGTTTATGTTTACGTACATGTGACCAAAACCGCAGCGACAGACTAGCATGCAAGAGGACACCAGACCAACAGAGATGGACAGACAGACACAGACAGGAGGCTGTGATTGCTGAGAGGGCCAGCGGGACTGCCTCAGTACTTCTTCAGGCTGTAGGTCAGGCTGCTGGGGACCCTGGTGCCCTGCAGGGGTGGCGAGTGCCAGACGGCAGAGCTGGTGCGCTTGTGGTAGCGAGGCTTGCTCTTCTTGAAGATGTCCTCCAAGTCCAGCTGGAGGATGGCTCCAAAGAGCTCGAGCACATTTGGGGGATGATAGTACTGGTGGATGATGGCCTGGCTGAGCTGGGTGCCTGCAGGGGAACAGAGGGACACGTCACTGTCTTAGGGCTCCCCATGAGCCCGGCCCAGAGCCCTTGTCACCCTCTCCATGACAGCATGCCCCCACCTCCTGCTATATCAGCTCCTCTGAGCCCCACTCCTCCCGCCCCACCACCGAACACTGATAATGCTCTCACTGCACACTCCTACTGTCCCCGTCTGGCAGCCGGCTCTGAACCCAGGTCCCTGGGAGCCGAGGGCCGGGCACTCAGCTGAGCCCGCACGGCCTGGTCTCCTTATCCCTGCAACCACCTGGGAGCCAGGTCCTCTATTCTCCGTTTTATATTGGTGAGATTTGCGCAAAGACACACAGCTAGGAACTGGCAGAACCAGGGTTTTAAGCCAAGTCTAGCTCCAGAACTTAGGCCCACAATGCCACCCTCGACTGCAGTGATAGGCTCTTTATCTCATCAGCCAGTCACACCCGCCCTGAGGCAGGGAGGATGCCTACGGAGAGGGCCTCTGGGCTGAGGCTGTGGGTGGCACACCCCTGCCAACAGGAAGAATCAGGTGGAACGTGCAGCCAGCTTGCTCTGCACCAGGCCTTCTGTGTACTCACTTCATCCTCAATGACCCTTCTCAGCTGGGTCCTATTATCATGCCCATTTCACAAATGGAAAACTGAGCTGGCAAAGGTCAACTACAGTTAGGTGGCTTTGCCAGTCCCCTGGCTCCCTGGCCACACCGACACCTCCCAGTGACTTGATGCTGGTAGTTAAGGAGACTCATCCAGATGCAGCTGGTTGCTGTGGGCTCCAAACAAGGTGACACTCATAAGAGCAAGTTGTCTTCGGCAGAGCACTGGCCCGTGGGGAGCGAGACTGCAGCCTGCCCTGACCCCCAGCCCTGAGAACTCTGTGAAGCACCCACTGTATGCACGGCCCCACTCCACTGCCAGCAGGCTTCACACCCAGGCCTAGGGCCGCGGGCATGCTCGCCCTGCTCCTGGCTAAACACTGGGGGCCTGTACACTTCAGGATCAAATCTCACTCAAGTGCCCTGCCTCCCCGTAGGGCTTTCCTGCCTCCCCCAGCTGGCTGGAGCTCCCAGCCAGAGCCCTTAGTGCACCGCTAAACCCCGGTACCCCTCTTAGCTCTATTCCCAGCCTAGGCTCCTTATTTGGATCCCAGTCTCATCTGGCCTTCTGGGCAGGACTACAAGGAGGGGCCTACAGGGACAGAGCCAGAACACCCAGCACCAGGGTGCCACAGCTGGCCACAGTTCAATACATTTTTTTAGAACAAAGGCATCCAACATCTGTTCCAAAGATAAGCCCACTGGCCATAGAGTGGCCACCCTCCCCTGAGTGTGTCCCAAGGCCTAGAGCAGGCTTGTTAGGCCAACACATCAAGCATCTAGCCCATGAGTACAACAGCCTCCCGACACCTGTGTCTGCCAAGCTACTCCCTCCAGGAACCCCTAAAGTCACAAGTGAGGACCCAGGTGTCCAGGGAGGCCTGGACCCTGCTTACCTCTGGCCCAGGTGGGGATGGGCTTCCGGGGATGGGCTTCGTCATCGGTGGAGTCATCGCTATTCAGATCCATCCCGTAGTTATCTGGGTTGATCTTGGGGGGACCCCTGTGCCCTTGTGGAGTCATTTGATACGAGGTACAAGCTGGAGACTGGAAAGGGTAAGGCCGTCAGCTTCCCCTCCCAGCATTATTGCATCTGCCACCGCCAAGGAGCATGGGGGCTCGGGCCTCCTCCCCTCACTTCACAGGAAAAAATCAAAAGGCTCGGGTCTCTTAAAAGAGTCATACCACGCACACAACTCTATCTTCCTTTCTCATGCTGGAGTTGGTTGCAAACGCACACCCAGGTCAGCAGCCTGCTGTGAACAGCGACCCAGGACACCACCGCAAACCCCATCGTTCTTAATGCAAACATCGCAGAGATGAACATCCAGCTAACTCCCAACCTTCCCTCTTCTTCACCCACGCTGCACCGCAAACCCTTCCTCGCAGCACATTCTCTTTGTAGGGCAGTAAACTGCAAGTCACCTAAATACGTGTCCATAGGCGCTGGCTAAAGAAATTCTGGAACTAGCTAGTACACAACTGCCAAAATTAAGTGCTGAAATAGATAACTGTCTACCATATATTAAAAGAAAGGAGGAGGAAAAAAATCAAGCTGCCAAGTGATATGCATATTACGGAGTAAAGGCGTATCCCCACAAGTTCCTGTGTTACATCCCACCCCTCAATATGAGGGTGTTAGGAGGCGGACCTTTGGGAGGTGCTCGGGTCAGAGGGCAGAGCCCTCCTGAATGGGATTATTGTCCTTAAAAAGGAGACCCCAGAGAGCGCAGTCTCCCCTCCCACTAGGTGAGGACACAGCGAGAAGACAGCTGTCTGTGAACCAGGGAGAGGGCTCCCAAAAGACATCAAATCTGCCGGCACCTTGACCTTGGAGTTCCCAGTCTCGGATAGTTTGTTCAAGCCGCCTAGTTGATGGCACTTTGTTAAGGCGGCCTGAGCAGGCTAGGACAGTGCGTGCAGGCTGCGTCCACCCACACCCTCTGTTGCGAGATGTTTACATGTATAAAATATAGATACGTACACCAGAATTTTCATCTGAGGTACCTTTTACTTTATACTCCTTTATAAAGTTTAGTTTATAAAGTTTAGTTTCTTTTTTGTTTGTTTACAACAAATTCTATTTTGAGAATAAGAAAGAATATACCTATGAAAATCAGTAAAAACTATTGGGCTCACTGTATCCTTCCTCTTTCTTATGGTCCCTAGATATGTGTGCCTGCAGTTACGGGAGGAGAACAAGCAGAGCTGGGCCCCTCTCTGCCCTGGTGCCCAAGCCTCACCTGCACGTCCATGGTCGTGTTCAGGCCTCTGTTGGCCGCTGCAGCCTCCTTGGATTTCTTCTCCTGCTCCTCCTGTAGGCGCTGCTGTTCTTCCTGGGACCAGCAGCCAGCCAGGTGTTAGAGACCACAGGAACGTGCTCTCCCCGACCCCAGGCCAACCCCACACGGCCAGGCAAGCCAGGTGGCGCCTGCCCCAGGAGCCACTAGGTCAGGGCTCTCCAGTCCCGAAGTCCTGCACGCCAACTCCCCCTACCTTTTTCTTCTTCTCCTCCAGCTCCCTCTGCAGCTTCTCCTTCTGGAGCCGCAGGGCCTTCTCCCTCTCCTGCAGCTCCCTGGAAACCAAGCAAGAGGCTGTCGGGGCAGGAAGCTGAGCCCTGGCTCTGTTTCCATCCCTGCCAGGCCCACGCACACTGGCCGTAGAAGATGGAATGGCAGGATGGGCACAGCAGCCAGGAGCCCACAGCAGCGCCTATGCCAAAAGGGCTGGAAAATTCTCACCGAGGATGCAGGGGCACTCAGCTTTGGAGAGCACCAAATTTGGCCCCCACACTTCCACACAACTCAGGTCTCAGCTTCAGTCCCGTCTGTTGTACAGTGGGGACCGCAACCTCTCCTCCAGAGTCACCAGGACAATTAGATGGGATAGGCTAAGTTATCTCTGATCGTCCTGGCCTGCAGGGTGGACACTGGGCTCCAAGCCTGGCGTGGGCTTTGGGGCCAACTCCACTAACTAGCTCGTGACTTGAGCAAGTCATGTAACCTCTCAGCCCATTTCTCCTCCAGGAAGTGGGGCTGCCAGTTCCTATGCCACAGGGGCCTTCAGTGAGGATTCACCGAGGCAACGTGTGAAGCGTGTAGCTCAGGACCCACCAAAGCTGCCGACCATTAAGACCATCATGCCGTCACCCCCTCCAAGCCCCTGGCATTGCCTGGCACACATGCGATTCTAAAACCACATCCGTCACCCACCCACCCTCTGTCCCTCTCCCAGACCCCTGTCTCCAACTCTGCCACAAAACCAGGACAGCTTTGTGCCCATCAAGAAACACAGGAAGATGGCCCTGATGCAGTCAGCCCTCTGGCTTCCACTCCTCCCTCTCCACTGTGCCAGCAGTCACCCAAAGATGGACACAGGAAGTGTTGCCTTCTGCTCCCCAAGAGGTGGAGGCGGCAGAGAGGCAGTCACTAGGCCTGTGCTTGGGTGTTTCCGCCTGTCCTTACACACACCTGGGCACAGTTCTCCACGTCTGCACACAAGTGGGTTCACATAGGCATGGATCCCACCTATCCTGGCCAACAGTGACTGGGGCTTGCTCTCCTTGGCATGCCCAGGACCCCGCACAACCAAGCACGAGGTGAGTCCCAGATAAAGGCTCGCAGAACTCAACGTGAGGATCCTGCCTGCTGCACAGAGACCCCTGACTCTGAGAACTGCAAGACCAGAAATGCTGGGATGTGAGGTGGGGGGTGAGGATCCGCACCCTTATCACCACAGAGGAGGCACATTTAGTGGGCGGGGCCAAGGATGCTGAAGGTCCTGCGATGCACCAAAGAACAAATGCCCATGGGGGTCCTGGTGAGAAATACTGGCTAACCCTACAGCAGCAACCCCCATCCCTGCCACATCAGAGAGGACACAAAGAGCCAAAGGGGGCACCACACGGGATGGAGGCAGAACTAAGAGAGTCTCAAGTGACCCTGCCCATTATACCTTCAACCTCCCCAGGCCAGCACGCCACATTCCTGTGGTTTGCCTGCTGTGGGCCTCTGGGTTTGGAGCCGAGGAGGTATGTCCCTCCTTTGCAAACACCAAGCAAAAGTGGGAGCTGCTTCCAGAGGATGGCTCCATCTCTCTGGCCCTCGGGGCTCCCTCACCTCTCGGCCTGGAGCCGCTCCTGCTCCCTCCGCCGCTCCTGCTCCCGCTGCTCCGCCAGCTGCCGCTCCTGCTCCCGCTGCTCTGCCAGCCTCTTGGCCTCTGCTGCTTTTCGCAGTCGCTCCTGTTCCTCCTCCTCCTTTCTCTTTTGCAGCAGCTCCTGATGTCGCCGCTCTTCCTCCTCCTGTGAACACAGAGCAAGGTCAGGGCCTCAGACCAGGCCCGGGCTGGGGGGGATGGCGGGAGGCTGCTCCCTCCCTGCAGCCCAGGCCCCCTGCAGCATTAGGGATCGTCAGGGGCTGAGCCAGGGTCACCCTACGCCAGATGCCACAGAATCACTACCACCTGCCTGAAAAGGCATCTTCTGACAAGTTCTTAGGGTACAGACTGGAGCCAAACACACTTGCAGTGTTGACAGTGTGCTATCACTCAGCCCTCTGGCCTTGGTTTCCTCATGGAGCAAATGGGAACAACAGTAACACCTAACATACTTGGAACTGTGCCTGGCATACTTTAAACACTAAGTAAAGTTTAGCCATCAATATTACAACCCCCGACACGGACCTGTGCCCCCTTCAGTCAGAAGATGGACAGCTCCAAGGGACAGGCAGGCCCTCCCTCGCACAGGCAGAACTGCTCACCCTACAGCAGCCCTGTCAGGTAGACTCTGCTGCTACCTGGAAGACCCCAAGCACCGAGAGGTCCAGTAACCTGTCCAAGGTCACACAGCTAATAACGAGCAGAGCTGAAAGTGGAAGTCAGAGCTGAGAGAGTCCATATGTTTAACCCTCCAGCAAAACAGAAAGCAGGTCACTGTCACTGTCACCATCCCTACCTCCAAGGCACTTGTTGAAAATTCCTCAGGGCTGAAGCCACAAGGTCCACCAGGATGAACCCAACAAAGTGGGGCATGTCCTGCAGTGGCTGAGGCAGCCTGTCCTGCCCCCCTCTTCCTGGGTGCCCAAGTCCCTGTCCTCCTGTGCCCACACCTGTTGCAGCCACTTCAGCCTCCGTGCCTCCTCCTCCTGCTTCCTGCGCACCTCCATCTCCTCCATCTTCTTGGCTGCTGCCTTTTTCTTGGCCTTCTCCTCTGCCAGTCGCTCCTCCTTGGCCTGTGGAGCCCACCCACACATGCCCATGAGAGCTGCCCTCCTCCCTCAGCACCCAGAGGTGGGACAGATACCCCATGCCCCCGCAAACCCAGCCCTGCCCAGGAGCATTGGCCCACCCACTCGCAGAGGGCTGCTGTTTCGTCCACAGCAGAGACCATCCACCCTCAGCTGGGCTCAGAACCAACTGCAGGACCCCTGAATGATAGGAGAGGGGCCCAGGGTATCAAACCCATAACTTCCTGAGGGATAGTCCTAACCCTCGGGCCACCAAGTGTCAGTGGCTTGGGCCCCAGCAGGGAACAGCCCTTGAAACCTGGCTGCCCACCAGCCCCCGGCTCGCACCTTCTCATTCTTCTCATCCAGGTGAGCAAACTTCTGCTCAATCTGTTTCTTCTTCTCCTCCTTCATCTGCTCCACCCGCTCCCGGGCCTGCATCACCTTGCGGAGGCGCTCCTCACGCTTCCTGTGAGCACAGGGCAATCAAGGGGAGCCTGCGGCAGCCTGGGGTGACCAGGGGCTGGGAGCTGGGCCACTTACAGCTTCACCTCCTCTAGCCGCCGCCGCTTGTCCTCCTCTACCTTCTGCCTACGCAGCTGTTCTGCCTCCTCCTTCCGCCGCAGGTTCTCCAGGCGCTGCCGCTCCTTCTCCTGGGTGGGAGAGGGGAATGAGCAGGGACAGCCCAGTGTTGGGCCAGGGACCTGGCTGGCCATGGATGGTCCATCAGGTCCACAGCCTCCAAACAGATGGACAGCAACATCAGACTGCTTCTGGGGGCAGAGTGGCCTCCAAAGACCCTGCATTCCCACCCTGATTGAAGACTGGGCCTTCCATCTTTCTTCTCCGGGGACCCTAAGGCCTCCCAAGGGCCTGCGTCACAAATGTCCTCAACTCAGCCCTACCCAGCGTGGGCAGAACCAGCACTACGTTCCCAGCTGGACGTACACTCTGATGATGACTATGTGCTCATGCATTTGAAAGGAGAATGAAGAATAAGACTGGAAATTTATTGTTACGCTTTATGACTTCCTTACTCTGCATGTGTGCTTTATTTAACAAGCAGTCACAAATATTCTTAAGACAACTGAAAAAATAAAAAACCTCATGAAGTAAAGGATCTAAAGACCAAAATGGAAATTTTAGGATGAATACATTATACAATAACTGAAATAAATTCAGGGCATGGGTCCAAGAGATGATGGAGAAGGCAGACGTTGGTAATACATGAAGATAAATTAGTGACATGTACCCGATCTAAACACAGAGAAGAGACGTTGAAGAAAAATTAATAGCACCCGAGGCAACTGTGAGATGACACCAAGGCCTATCACTTGTGCCATTATCACCCCACAATGGGAAGAGTGTAATGCAGGGCAAAAAACGTGGAAAAATAATGACTTGGAAATATTCCAAATTTGGTAAAAGATATAAATTTACAGATTCAAGGTCATCAGAACCCAAGCAGTGTAAACCTAAGGAAATCCTTGCTTAGCCACATCATAATCACACTGTTGAAAACTTAATACAAAGGGGAAAATTCTCAAAAGTAGCCACAAAAAGAGACACATTACCTGGAGGGACAGGGGTTGGGGGTGGGGGGAGTGGAACAATGACTTGAAGGACCGAAAACCTCTCATCAGAAACTACGGAGCCAGAAGGAAGTGGCATAACATTTGTAAAGTGCTGAAAGGAAAGAACTATTAACCCATAACTCTACCTGTACTCAGTGAAAATACCCCTCAGAAATGAAGTAAAGAAGTTTTCTCAAACGAAGAGAAACTAGAGAATGTATTGCCAGCAGGCTCCTCCTCAAAGAGTTGCTACAGGAAGTATTCCAGACAAAAAGAAAGGATACCAGGGCAGGCGAAACATCAATAATGAAAGAATAAAAATGACAAATATCTGGGTGAATATCAATAGACTATTCTTCTCCTCTTGAGTTCTTCACCATGTTTGATAGTTGAAAGCAAAAATTACGACACTGTCTGATGAGGTAGCCAAAGTATGAAGATGCCGTGTGTGAGATGGGAATAGCGCACGGGCGGGGTGTGTAGTGAGGGTCTACATCACAGCTGAACCAATGTCCACCTTGCAGTGGTTGTGAAAGTTAAGTATGCAATGCCTAGAGGAACCCGTAGAAGAACTGCAAGATGCAAGAGTCAAAATGACAATGAAAAAATTAAAATGGAATACCAAAATGTTCAAGTCAACATTTACAAAGTAATAGATTTTACTGTATAATTTTCAACATAAACTTTACTGTATAATCTTTTAACATAAAAGTGACTTTTTTTTTTTTTAAGACAGAGAAAGAAATAGAAGGAAAGAGAGATGGCCAGGAGTCAGAGGGGCAGAGCTGAGTGCAGGAAGGACTGAGGGACGCTGGCCTTCGGGAGGCTCCCACGGGGGAGTAGGTGGTCTCTGGCTGGCTCCTTCTCCCCAATGGCCCAGACCCAGAGAAGACCAGCAGGAGGCCGGGCCTCCATCCACTACACCCACCTGCTCTTCTGTGAGGAAAGCACCGTGGGAGCGAGAGCCAGGTGGCCTGGAGGGTGCCCACCACCATGTCTTCCTGCCCCAAGGACCCAACAGACCCCTGCTTTCAATAGGGCTCAGCAAAACAGGTTTTCGTCCCAACACCTGAGCACTGAATTTCCCCAGCACAGGTCAGAGAACTGACCCTGCTGCATTGCGAACTTCATAGAGCTGTTTGTGTCACAGAACGTGCTTCCTCTTTGCCCCAACCAGTAAAGGCAGGCTGGCTTGCCCCTGTGCCCCAGAGGCCACGTCAAGGCCAAAGCAGAAGGTGGGAGGAACCCAAAGCTTGTGCAGCCCTTTCTGCCTCCAGGGGCTTCACCCGAGCAGTCTCCCAGCACACCAAGCCCTATGCCGGGTGCTTGACACCCTTACTCTCTGGTTCATCCCACCTCTATGAGGGGCCCAGGAAACGTATGCCCAAGGGTTAGGAAACTAGTCCAAGGCCCCAAGGCCCTTGTGACCAAGCTCCCTGAGGACTGTCTTACCCAACCCCCGCAAATGCCCTGGGCAGGGACCTGGGCTCCCTAAAGCAGGAAAAGGATAGACCTCTGGGTTGTCCCCGTGAGCCCTGCCAGGCTCTGACCTGTGTCGATGGGGCACAGGAGTTCCCTGTAGGGTGAACAAATCTGAGCCTGGTTCACTGCTGTAGGCCCAGATGCCTAGCAGGTGCCTGGCAGAAAAACAGGCACATAAGCCTTCCCAGCCTACTGACTAGCATGTTGGAAGGTAAGCCGTTGCCATGGCCACCCAGAGGGGACCAGCCTCCTTGCAGAGAGGCAAGTTTGGGTCCCACCTGTCTGCTGCTGGGAAGCCCTTGATCTGCAGGGCCCCAGAGCAGTGCTACCGAGGCCTTCAGGTTCCCAGTGGAGACAGAAACCTCTTGTAAGCCCTTCAGAGCACCAGGGGGAACTTGAGGAATGAAGCAGCTGCCACCTTGCAACTCAGGAGCCCCCAGAGAGCCAGGACTGCAGGCCCAGCAGATCCCAGCTCTCTGTGGCTCCTTGCTCATGGCTGGCGGTACAGTGTAGCTCTGAGGTGTCTGAGAAGAGGACAGCTTCTGTGGCCTCCTTTCCAGAGGTCACTGCTGACAGTCCACCCTCACTCACCTGCCTGGCCTTCAACCACCCATTGCTCTACCTCCCCCTTAAGGCAGTAGCTCAGGTGTGTGACCCAATAAATCTTAGCTTCAGACCCTGGGCAAAAGCTACAGGTCACACACCCTTTGCTTCCTTCTAGCTCAGGGAGGCTCTGAGACTCCTCCTGCTGGTAGCAGAAGCAAAGGCAGAGGGGCAGGGAGGAGGCCTGGCCCAGCACGGCCAAGGCCTCCAGTCCACCTCCCACCTGCCTCACAGCTCCTGCTCAGCATGTTGGTGCTACTACAGGTGCTGTCAGTTCTGCAAGGATGGCTACAGGAGCTAAGCAGCAGGTGGAGCGAGGTTACAAAAGGACACGAAAGGTTTTACTTACAACAAAGCTGCACTGTGGAGGAGAGGAGACAAGGAAGAAGCCAAAGTTAGTGCAAGGCCAGGGGACATCCTAGAAAGCTGACCGGGCCCCCACTGTGCCAGCAAGTCTGCTCCCTCATCTCCTCCAGCCCTCATCTCCAATGACACAAAACATCACAGGTGTGTCCCTCACCTTAACCCTCAAGGGACTGGGGGTGGAGGGTAGGTGGACAGGGTCAGCGCCTGCTAGGCCACTTCTGCAACTGCACAGACCTGAGGCCAAGACCCAGGGGTCACGCTGAGTTGGCCAATCCTCTAGGCCACAATACAGAGCCTAAGAGGTCAGGACAGATCCCAGGCATCAAGGCAGCCCATGGCTGGAGAGGCCTGAGCTGGCCTTTGTCCAGTGCCAGGTCACACCTGCCTGGGCCCAGATGCACGCTGCTCTCAGCAGCCTTGGGGACCTCCAGGAGCCTCCAGCCATGCTGCCCAACCCTAGCCAAGCTCAGCCTGGGGCACAAGATCCCTCACCTTGGGGTCCACGCGCAGGGGAGTGTTGCGCTTAATGAAGGACTTCATGACACTGCTGCGGGAGGCCGAGGTCGGGGTCATGAGCATCTGGTTCCTCTGCACGGTGTGCAGGAAGGTCCGCAGAGGCCGTACCACCTGCAGGCGGGGACCAGGGTCAGGACCACAGGTCAGGCAAAGGCACCGAGGGAAGGCAGGCGCCTGCTTACCTTGCTAGCTGGACAGGGTGGGGAAGGGGTCTTGCTCCGGGGAGGCTGCAGCTCCTCATCCTCCAGGGGCTGCTCTTCGTCTTCCAGCTCACTCACGGCCTGTTTGTAGCTGCGCTTCCTCCTGCAGGAGTGAGGGGGGCCATAGCATCACGGGGCTGCCCCAAGGAACCCCCTCCAGAGCCCAAGCCACACCCCATGAAAGGGCACCCCTATGAAGAAAACTGGGACCAGCCCACAGGCCTCCCTGCTAAAGAGGTGGAGTCTCCCTGACTGAGAAAGGGAAGGGACCAGACTGAGATCACGTGACCAGGAGGACACAGAAGGGTGGGGGTCCAGGATCTGGTCACTCACTCCCAGGCCAGGCTCACCCTGCAGCATCAAGCTGCCTCCTTCATTAAAGCCAGAGCACCAGGCCCCACTCCTGCTGGGAGGAAACAGGGGCCCCTGGCCACACACACCCCCCACCCAGGAGAGGACTTGAGCTTCATGTCCCTCTGGGCCCTTTGGCATAGTGGCCTACAACCCCTTCCCAAACACAAACCTGACACTCTGGGGTGGCTCCTTGGGGCCATCTGCTGGACCAGTCCTGGCCTCTGTGAAGACAGCCATTTCAGTGAGGGCACGGGCAGCAGGGAGGCATCAGGGGAAGGTGCTCCCTGGTGGCAGCTGTGGCAGGGGCAAGTGTGGCGGGGCAAGGCTCTCTTCCGGGCAGACCCCAGAGTGGCCAGTGGCAGAAACATCAGCCTCAGCACCGACTGGCCTTGACAGATCTGTGGCCATGCCGAGTCCAGCATGTACCCCTAGCACACAGACTTCTCACCCCCGCGCCTCTGCGACAAGAACTACAGGGCAGTCCCAAGGGGCCCCAACCATGACCTAGCCACCGCTAAGAGAAAAGCAGGGGAGTGTGTGTGTGTGGCGGGGGGACGTCTTTCAGGAACGGAAGCCTATGGAACAGACCCCTTAACCAGCTTTGAAATCACACCCCTCCTGGCCCTTTCAGCTGGAGCCAACGGGACAGAAGGCGGTGGGGGGTGGGGGGGACAGCATTGGGGGCACTCCTCGGCAGAGTCCACATGGGGGTACAGGGTCAGTACATTTTGTTTCACTGCCAGGAGAAAGTACTAATCTCTCCCCTCCTTCTGACACTCTTTATTCCAAAGGGTCCTTATTCCAAGGGGCTGTGGGGCTAGCAGGGCCACTGTCCCTGACCCAGGTTCAGAGGGGAAGATGTGTTCAAGACTTCACAACTACAGTGCTCTTCCCACCAGGGTGATGTGAGCTGGTCCCCAGGGTACCTCTGGCAGACTGGGGGTGCTAGAGCCCAGAACCTGCAGCTTTCCCATTCTCTGCAGACCAGAGACCCACAAGGTAAGAAAGAGCCAGTGACCAAGGACAAAGCAAGACCCCAACACACAGTTCCTCCTGCTGCCCCCCTCATGTGGAGCTCAAGGCCATGCACCAGTTCAAACCCTTCCCCCCACCTCTCCTTGTTCCCTGCATTAGCCAGCCATGGCCACTCACACAGGCACTTGGCAGCAGCTCCAGCCAAAGGCAGGAGATGAAACCTGCAGACTCAAAAAAAGACCTACGCACCCTGGGTCTCATTTACCTTCAGCCTATTAGCCCAGAAAATTAGATTCCCTCTCCCCAGAGAAAGTCAGGTCAAAGCCACCAAGGCCCATGTGGCCCTGCGTATCCGCATACGGCAGGTCAGGAAGACTCACCCTGCTGCCCTACAGAGGGTGTTTCGCAGCCACCAGCCACAGGCTGTGAGTGGGGTGTGCTAATAGCAATCTTGTTGGCACTGCGGGGCGGCAATGTACTTCCTTCATTCTTGGGGACCTGGCCAAAGAACCAAGACTTTAGGGCTCTGGACCTGGGACTCAGCGCAGAGCACAAGCCCCACGGCCCCCCAGCCCTGCCCGCCTTACTTCCGTCTCGGCCTCCTCCACTGGCTCAGCCTCCTTGCTGGGGTCCTCCTTAGGGCTGAAAGCAGAGCAGAAGATGCCATGGAACCCATCCAGCCCAAATTATCCCCATAGAAGCTCCACCCCCAACTCTGGCCTGGGTCACAAACCCACAGCCCCAGGCAGGACAACAGCCGGAGCCAGTGGCTCCCTGGGAGCGTCTGTTTCCTGGGTTGATGAGGGATGTCCTCTTCTGAATTTAGCTTCATCTCACCCCCAGCAGGGCCTCGATTCACGATGTGAGCCCTTTCCCAGCTCCACCTCAACCCCCTGGGCCTGGACAAGCCACGGCTCTTTTGAGGCCTGCTCCCCGTTCACCATGGGGCCAGCAAAGCCAGCAGCTCTGCCCAGTCACCCCGCCTCACCATCCCAAGCACTGACTCTCTTCCAAAGCAAGGGTCTGGCCTGTAGGCCAGGGAATGCTGGCCCCAAGCAGTGCTGAGGTGTGGTTCCAGAGCAGGGAGCAGCCAATGCCCCATGCCGCCCCCATTCTACCCACTCAGATTTGAATGTGGCTCCTCACGGCTGCCCTGGCTCATCCTTAGGCCTTTGATCTGACAGCCTACAGACCCCATGTCCCAGGATAGGCCGGGGCAGACAAGAGACACTGACAAGCTAAGTAGGGAGACTTGACACTGTGCCACTTGCTGCCTGGTTAGACTGGGGCGGTCCCAGCAGGAAGGAAGGGTCGGACCTAGGAAATGCTTCCATTCCTGGGGCACACCTGAACCACTTGGCCCCAGTGTGTCATGCCCAGCCCTGGGAAAGTCCTCAAGCCCTGGAACTGAACTCACCTGACTTTCTGGGGCACCTCAACATTCAGGAGCCTCTCCAGGTAACTGTGACCTGGGGGGAAAACAAAGGAACAAAACATAAGCTCGAACACTGGCCAGGTGCCACTCTAAGGGGCCCAGGGAACCAGGCTGGTGGGGACTTGGCCACTCGTGGTCTGAAGGCAGACCCTCTCAGAGACCCCTCCCTCCACCGGACAGACCCTCTCCACACAGAACAGAAATGTCCAGTTCCACTTAAGAATGTCCTTGATGCAAGTAGAGGCTAGTCACTTTACTAAATTTAAGCTGAAGTGTGTGTCTTTCAAGCCTGTGTGCTGAGACAGGAAGCAGGTGGGATGCCCACATCTCTGTGAAAAACACTCCCATGAGATTTCCCAGCTAAACTAGCCGCTCTCCTCATGGAACACCTTTTAACCGAAGGAACAACTGGCAAGCTATGGTTATTCAAGTGTGGGTATTTGGCAGACATTTTCTTAAAAATGAACAAAGTGGCACAGTCACTGGAAAAAAGCAACAGTATTTGTGGCCGATAAAAAATTGAGCCCTGGTCAGTGCAGCTCAGTTGGTTGGACATTGTCCCACAAACTGAAAGGTCACCAGTTCGATTCCCGTAGGGCCATGAGCCTGGGTTGCAGGCTCTGTGCCCTGCCCCTAGTCAGGGTGCTTCCAAGGTAGCCAATCGATGTTTCTCACATTGATGCCTCTCTCCCTGTCTTTCCCCCTCCCTTTCCTTCTCTCTAAAGTGAAAACATTAAGAATAAATAATTGGGGGGGAGATGCCAAAAATAGAATTTTGGAACATAAGTACCCACCACCATGAACTTCATAGCTTCCTAAAATCTAAAGGTTTTTCTGATGAGACCAGAACTGCCTCCCTCCTTACCCTCTTCCTCCCTCCCACCTCAAGGTGGAAAGAAGTCAGACAGGCCCAGGTCAAACGCAAGTCCAATGAGAGGGCCAAAGGGGAGAAGCCACTGGAATGACTTCGGTGCCAGGAATCTGGATTCAGACCCCAAAGCAAGAGCAGCCTCAAGAGTCTCTCCTGCCCTCTCCCTGGAGCTCCAGGCTCACCTGGCCCTGGGGCCTCTTTCCAGAGCCAGAGCCAGGCCTGAGGAAATCTCCAAGGTAGGTCAGAACCACCTGGGTCCTTCTGAAGATCCAAAAACAGACAGTGGGTCAGATCATACACGTGCATCTGCCCCAGATTTAGTGTCCTGAGCCCCATGGCCCAGAGCAAGCCCCTCCCCATGTGGGGAAGGGAAGAAACCTGGCAAGGTGAGGTGCCCTCACCTGCGTACCTGGGCCCCACCCCGGGGCTCATCACCAGGCATCCTCTGAGAGTGGCTGCAGGACTGGCAGAGATAAAACACATGGGCTCAGTCCCCAGCCTCTCAGTTCATAGACTCAGAGACCGCATTATGCCTCCGTCTCCCCCCACTGTGAAGTGGGGAAACCCTAACAGGCTAATAGATGCTGGGGCCAAATGAGATGACCTTGAGTTTTCTAAGTCTTCAAGTGCTCGGCAGATACCGACCATAATTTTAATGCACATTAATGTAAAATCTGGCCGTCTTCTCCATCAGTCCCATCCCCTCTCTGTACTCTGGCTAGACCCTTGTGGCATCCTCCTGCCTCCTTCTCTCCCTCTTTGTCATTTTTTGTACAGTGCCAGGAAGCTCCCAACAGCCATCAAGGGTCACATTCCCACATTAAAGGGATCGGGCCCAAGTCCCTGCATGGCCCATGAGCCCCAGACACCCCCGCACTTGCCATTTCATGCCTCAGGGTCTTCACACAAGCTGCTCCCTCTGCTAGGGATTCCCCCACATTTCCTCCAGGTAGCCAGCCCTGACTCTTACAGCTGCCTGTCCTCCTCTGTGGCTCCCACTGGGACAACGTTCTTCTAAACTGGGGTCCAATGGTGACAGAAACAGCTAACGTTACCAAGCCCTTTGTACATGGCAAACACCGTTCTAAACGCCCAATGTGGGTTAACTATAGAGACAACAACCCTTTAAGACGATGCTATTGTCACTCCTGTTGACAGATGAGGAACTGAGGCCCATGAAGAAGTTCCTGTAACCTGCCCAAGGTTGCCAAGGATGGGTGGGGGGAGGTAACTGGCTGAGCTGGCACTCAAACCCAGTTATCTGTCCCTTCCAGGAGGAGTTGGCTATGATGAGTATCCACATCTCTCCTCCTCAGTGTCTCCAGACTAAGCAGCTCCACCAATGGGAGTGGCCCACAAAGGTGGTGAACCTAAGGGAGCTGCTACAGGAGGGAAGGAGGGCACTGGTCCTGGGGAAAAGGCCCAGGTTCAAGTCTCGGAAAGGCATTTACCACAGGGACCTCAGTTTTCTCACCTGAAAAACAAGAGAGCTGGCCGAGATCTGCACTGTCCACTATAGTAAACACTTGCTAAGTGTGGCTATTTAAATCTAAATTAAGCAAAATGTAATCAAAGAAAAAATTCAGTTCCTCAATCACACCAGCTACATTTTGTGGCTAGCAGATTGGAACATTTACATCATCACAGAAAGCTCAATGGACAGCTCCTTGCTAGATAGAGTATTAGATGGTGACCCAGAGCCCCTCCGGCCAAGCTGGGCAAGCTGGGCAAGCTGGGCACCCAGGGCCAACCCCCAGCATCCCACCCGCCACCGAGCCCCCAGACTCACAGATGATGCGGGCAGAGGCAGCTGGCTCTTTGGTGGCCTTCTTGGCGATTCTTCTGCTTGACCTGCGAACGCTGCTCTCCGGTTTTGCAACCAGGGAGTACTTTTGGACCAGAGAGTTCTGGGGATCCAGGGAGGACGGGGAGAGCAGGCTGCGCCGCACTGACTGCCGGTCCACACGGGAGCCCACAGATGTGGAGAAGTTATCCGGCAGGATGGGAGCCAGCACCCGCTGCTGCCAAGGGGAGGCTGGAGAGCCAGGTGAGTCCGAGGGGCCTGGGGAGGTCCGTGCAATCCTAAGCTTGGAGGCAGACCGGCCTGCTTGGACCCCTTGGCCCTTGGAGTCCTGGGGCATAGCCATCAGGGAGCTCACGGTGACAGACTCCAGCTTCCCAGCCTCTGACTTCTTGGGTGTTGATTCCTCATCTGATATCACGGTGACCTGAGAGGTCAGAGCAGTGGCTGCAGCCAGGGCTGGGGACGGAGCCCGGGCAGAACTGAGCTGGCTGAGGCACTCGTCAGCAGTGTAGCGCTCGCCGGCACCTATCTCTACCATGGGCACCAGCTGGCTCTGTGTAACACTATTCTTGGGCTTCCTGGTGAGCACTGTGGGAGACTCCGGGGTAGGTGAAGCAGCAGCCATGGTGGCTGCCGCAGCTGCAGCTGCAGCCGCAGCACGGGTCACCCGCCGAGGGATGGAGCCATTCTCCCCTGCCACAATGGCCAGCTGCTCCACCTTGTCCTTGCTGCGCAGGCGCCGGGAGCTCAGCTGGCTGCTCCGAGTCTTTCTGCGGGACAACCTGCCAAAGACAGCAGAGCAGAAGCTGAGAGGACTCAGTAGGGCAGGGAGGCACCCCAAAATTTGAGCAGAGGTACCAGTCACCCCAGCAGCCTCCAACTCAGATATAATATAAAGTGGAGGGCTTGGAGGCAAAGACCACGGCTCTAGGACAGGCTCTGCCATGCCCTGCCATGAGACCCTGGCTGCTCCTCTCTGAGCCTTATCCTTCCCATCTGTACACTGGGGATAATGCCAGTCCTCACCGAACTGCCGGGAAGACTACATTCACAGAAATCTCTCACTGGCTGAGCTCATGCTGTGCCAAGCACCCTGGACAAGCTTTGCACATGTTATCACTCAACCCACAAGGCAGCCCTGAGAGGCAGGGACTGTTCTCACTTTATTCATTGATTTTTTAAAAGATTTTGTTTATTTTTAGAGAGAGGGGAAGGTGGGGAGAAAAGAGAGGGACAGAAACATCCATCGGTTGCCTCTCACATGCACTCTGACCAGGGCACCTGGTCTGCAACTCGAGCTCGTGCCCCAACTGGGAATCAAACCAGCAACCCTTCAGTTTGTGGAATGATGTCCAAGCCACTGAGCCACACCAGCCAGGGCCAGGATCATTCTCACTTTAGATTTGAGGAAACTGAGGCTCAGAGAGGTAGAAAATTAACAAAAAGACATATAGCTACTAAGGGGCAGCGCTGGGGTCTTTGCCCAGGACCTCCGACCCCAAGACCCAGCCTCCTTTGCTCATGGTCTGCAGCCCACAGTCATTTCCATGAGCATCCTAACAAGCAGATCACACAGGCTGAGCAACAGACCCCCTCCCTAGTCCACAACTCTGGTGGCTCGAACCCAAGCACAAGGTTGGATTCTTTCTTTTCCCACCTCTGGAAACGCTTCCCATCCTCAAGGCCCAGATCAAACACCCGCATCCACACACACATGTAGTGCACACAATCTGGACTCCACAGTCTTGGGTCACACTTTGTTTCCCGTGATATTTCACCCCTCAGCATAGCCCCCAGGGCACCATCACCACTCCCGCAGGCCTCTGCCCCCAGTTCACTCCGGAACCAAATTCCTCGGTAGGGACCAAGCCTCCAGATCCTGCCTGCAGACCCCTGGCTCTCCCACCTTTTCCGGATGGGGTCTCTGTTTTCATCCTGAACATTAGAAATCCGTTTCTTCTTCTGTCGGTTCTTCTGAGAGGGTGTTTTGGGCATCAGCTCAGGCTCTTTGCTGAATTCTCTGTTCGGTACAAGAAGGGTGATATTTGTGGCTGCCTGGGAACCACTGGCCCCCCTCCTCTACCCAGCCCAGCCCCTGCCCGTTTCCTGGCAGTGACAGGTCAAGCTGGGGTGAGCATCATCAAGGGAGCTCTCCAAGGTCATGTGCAAGTCCCCTGCAAGGTGTTCGGGGCTTCCTCCCAGGGTTGGGGCAGGGAGCAAGGTTGCCAGGCAAGCGTGTATGGCCCCCTCCCCTGAGTCCCAGCCCAATACCTTTCCTTCCTCTTCCCGTCATACTGGGCTGGGCCCCCAGCATGCTGGGCACTCAGGAGAGACCCCAGAAGCCTGTCTCTCTTGCCTGCCCAACGAGGAAGTGGCCACTATTTCCCCAAGGCAGCAGCAGCCAGGCAGCCCCTGGTGCCTCCTACCACATGTCCCTGCCCTCACCTGGTGAACATGCGCTTGGCCTCCTCCTCGATCTCCTCGAGCCACACCATATCCTTATTGTCCACATTGCAGACAAACTCCAAGAGCTTCTGGTCACAAAGCTCCAGCAGGTGAATGTGTCCTGGGGCTGCTGTCCCCATGGTGGCTCTCTCTGATAAAAAACAAAGGCAAGAGGCACTGGGGCTCAGCGCAGGGGACTGGACCCTCCTCAAGGGGAAGAGCCCACTAGGCCACAGCCCCCACCCCCCAATCACCACAAGACACCAAGGGCCCCTCCCTGCTCACAGCCATTTCCCAGAGACACAGAATTCCAAATGCCAATCCACTAGTCTCATTTTTGCAAAAAGAAGGGCTGTCCCACTCACACTCTTCAAAGGTCTTGCCTCTACCCCACCCATAGCACCATGCCCCACACTTCCAAGGCAATTCTGCTATCAACAGTCCTCCTTACCAATGTCCTTGGTGGGGGAGGGTTTAAAATGACAAGACATGGCCAACTGCCTTCCTTGGTCAGGGAGAGACTGGGACCACCACAGGACCCCTGCCCACCTGCCCAGATACAGCCCTGCTCTTCCTCCCTATGGGTGAGCAAGGGCTTAGACACAGCCAGCCTGAGCTACACGTGAGCTGACCCCAGGCCTCAGGCCAAAGAACATCGAATCCAACTGCCTTTTCAAGAAGCCAGTGAACGGAAGAGGTTCTGCGTTCCAAAGGAGTCAGTAAGAAAGTAGGGGGCAGAGACTTCTCCGCTCCAAAAGGCCCACGACCCTCTCTTTTCATGGAGCTTTAATTGTCCTAGAAATGGATGAGAAAGCATCAAGGGAGCAGACAAGCAATGTCTTAGTTTTAAGAAAATTTGTGTAGAAATATTGGACAGGGAGAAATATAAAACCAGTTTTCTATTAATTTCTTGAAAACTAGCAGCACAGGTATCCTCCTTAAAGACTCGATTATATTGTCACCACCCAAGTCCCAGGCAAGGAGGAAGTGTTCTATGCAGTCACATGGAGCAGGGGCTCAGTAAATATTCCGACTGCATGAATGACAGAAGGAACAAGTGAAGGGGTGAAGGTCATTGGTAACAGACTCCATGTCTCATGCTGCCACGTCCTCTTCCAACCATGTTGTCTGACAAAGTCCGGGCATGGAGGACTCGAGTTCAAGGACTTCGTCTCCCCGGAAGAGAACATGGCATCCAAATTGGGTTAACAATTGACTGTTTTATTTTAATTATTTTGCTTTTGCTAATGAATATAGGCATTGTACTGTAATTACTTATTCCTGTACCACCCAAGAGGAAGGGACAGTATTCCCCATGGAACTGCCTGAAAGGATGAAAAAATCTCCACAGATTCCCCTCTCCCTTATACAGGGGTGTACGACAGCCAGGGCAATATAATTATTAACCATAAGAGAAAACATGTTGGCTTATTTAAATTACCCTAGTTTGAGAGACTTAATCGGTCTGGGCCCCTTAGTATTCAAGAAATAAAAAATAATAAGTTAGACTTCTTGAATTAACAGCTGTAGCTGGATTTCCTGTCTATCTCTCCTCACATGTTTGTTTTGGTGATCAAAAGGTGGTGGGATTGTTAGACATTTGTATTTTAGGTTCATTGATTAGTATAATTCCAATGAAGTTATACAAAATAATAGAAAGTTCCTGAATGTCTAAAAGTCATTAGAGTAACAGCCCCTCCTTTACCTTGAATAGGAATATATATCAATTACACAGCCATAGAAATAAGAAAAGCTGGTTAGCTATTAAGCATGTAGAAACAGCTACTATGAAGTTAAAGTTTATAGTACACAGAGAAACATTTTAGACAGAAAAGATATATAGCTAAGTTGGACATCATAAAGGCCTTATTGCCTCTGCTCAATCTACCGTACACTTTTGCCCTATGAACAGATTCTGAGAAATTCTAATCGTCTGATTTATGGGTCTCCTGGTCAAAATAATCTTTGTTTAATATAATTGAATCTTTGGGAACTTTTGTACTGTTCCTGGTTACTTTTGTATTGATTTTTTCTGCTTAACTGATCATGCTATGCACCTGCGAATGTTGAGCTATGCCAAAAAAGAAAATATAAAAATCCACTTGTGCTTGTAATAAACAAATCAGTGCTTCACCATCCTCTGAGGTGTGTCGTTGCCTGATCTCCACGCACCAATGCCTTACCCACCTTCGGGACCCCCTGGATCCTGCTGCAGCTGGACTGCGGCATCATGTCATGGCAGTGAGCCAGCACCCTAACCTGTACCTTCAAAACCGAGAACCATGCACAGCTCAGCCTACTGCCTAGAAGGAGGGGCTAGGCTAAGTCACCCCTTAATACCCGACAGAGCTTAACACAAGGTCAGGCTGCAGCCTCATGGGATCTGATTTCCAGGGCACACAGCCTTTGTTCCTCAGACAAGCTCTGCCCTCTGTCTGGAACCTTCTGTCTCCTATTTTGTACAGCTATCTCCTCGTTACTTGGATGTCAGCACCTCAGGGAGGACCTGACCACCAGCCACAGTCCCACCCATCGATTTCAGTTCTCTGCATGGCACTCGGGTGACTGTGTATCTGTTTGCTTACTGCCTGTCTCTGACCACTAAACATTAGCAGGCAAGTCCTTGTCTGTCTTGCTTATTACTGAGAAAGCCCAGAGCCCAGCACAGTGCCTGGCATGAAAGAAACACTTGTTGAATGAATTAATCCACCTATCAACTCTACACCTTAAAATAAACATCCTACAAGTTTTCTTCCCATTCCCTCCCCCCCCCACCCCCCCGCCCCGGGACACCAAGTAAGTTCATTCTACACAGGTTAGGGCACGCCATATTCATCCGAAGCTTCTGCTCCTAAATGCCAAGAGCAGCACTAATCAGGGTAGGGCCAAATGGGCAGGATTGCAGAAGCTTTGCAGAGATAGCTCTGCAGCCAGCAGTCATGGGTATGGCCTCTCCACCGCCATCCCTCTGGCTCTCTCCAGCCCCTCTGTTCCAGAGCTCAGCCCCAGCAAAGTGCAAAATCCCAGTTCCAGGCCAGGGAAGAGAAAATCGTTTAAGGAAGCCAAAACCAAACAAAGGTTTGCAGGAAAGCAACAATTCGTTTTTCTTTTTTTTCTTAAGTATTTGTTCAAAGTGGCAAAGTAGGTGACAGCTCCTTTCACAAAGTGCAAAAAGTTTGGGGTTCCTCCACAGGGAAGTTTGTTTTTAGCAGACCTCAGCTTTAAAAAAGATCACCATAAGAATGTGGCTCTTGGGAAGAGCAGCAGAAACATCTTCAGCCTGTGTCAAAACCTGTGCACAAATCCAGAGCACCTGACATCCCACGGAGAGAGAACAGAGGTCATCTTTCCCCCCCAGTACTTCCCTCACACCGTATACCAGGCTAAAGTCCCCACTGCCCTCTTTTGCAATGCCTGTTCTCTTGAGGGTGCAGGAAGTTGGGGACCTCAACCTCCACCACACTTCAGTGAAGAATGGTCATAATAGTGGCTCCATTTACGAGAGTCCTACTCCAGGCCCAGGTCAGGCACCATGTCATTGAATTCTCACCTCAACCTCAAGGATACCCATGTGTGGATGAGGAAACTGAGGCTAAGAGAAGTAACACAGCCACCCCGGGGCCTGGATTTAAAGTGTGCTCTTAAACACAGAGCTGTGCCGCCTACACGATTTCAGCCTCTGAAAGGCAAGGCGTCAGGTTTAGGCTCTGGGCACCCCCAGAGAAGGCCACGGTGGCTGGACGGGACTGAACCGCTGACAGCGAACGTGCCTGGAGTGTGACAAGGGGCGGCACTGGCATCCGGAAACTGTTAGTTTAAAATGTTGCTCAGCTGGAGGCGGAGGTGTTGAGCGAAGGTTAACTGTACAGAAATGCCATCTGGCATGACTCCATCACACAACCCGGTCGGTGTGCGCTTGTTCTGCGTCCAAGTCAACAAATGGCCTCGCAGGCACACAACAAGGGTGGTAGGCACCGGAAGGGCACGAAGTTATTTTCTCGGAACCTGGTGACCTAGGTGGAAGGTGGGGAGTTATCTCAGGCCCCAGGACCAAGGAAGGTCACCTCGCCATGTTAAAGAGGTGACCCATCCATTCCCAGGCCGAAAGGGGTCAGAGGGTCACGCCCCCGGCCCGAAGTTGGCAGAAGGGGTTACAAATCGCTAACCACCCCACACCCCCGCCGGCCGCCCACGCGCACTCACTCACTTGCACCTCGTCTGCTAAGCGCTGCTGCGATCCAAGTCCGACGGCCTCCCTAGAAGAGCCCCCCCGCCCGCCCAGACCCTCAGCTCCCGAGCTCTGAAGCTCCCCGCTACTGGGAAGCAATGGGGCCAGGTAGCGCGGGCCAAACCTACGATTTTCAAAACTGAAGGCTCGACCAATCCCCGGTAACTTTGTCTGGGCGGCTGCAAAACTCTAAGCCAATCAGATAAAAGAAAGTGCCAGTCAGGCTACCTATTGGCTACATGGATTAGCAGTCTGCAGGATTAATAGGCGGGGAAAGGAAGCGTTGAAACTTTAATTTGCTCAGCTTCCGGGAGCCGTGATCCGCGGCCTGAAGAGGAAGTCGCCCCTCGGCGGGGCATGCGCGCGCAGGACCCCACACGCTGGAACTACACGCCCCAGGGTGCACTGCAAAGGCCCCGCGGGGCGTGGGAGGTCGAACTGGTCCAGGGAGCCTTCTGCTTTGCTGTTTCATCTTGTACCTTTGTCTTCCTTGCAGGACGACAAATTTCCGACCTCTGTCACTTTTGAGAAGTCCAAAGAAAAAAAAAAAGGCTTTCTAAGTCACGCCAGAGTTTGTGTAAAGTCCTCCGTCACCTCTTAGGCAGCAACAATCTGAATCCCACCTATAATTGGCCCCGAGTGTTTCTTTGAAGCAGTGGTTCTCTGTTGGGCGATTTTATGCCCGTGCCACGCCCACCCCATATTTGGCAATTCATGAATACGTCCTGTTGAGGGGAGGGAGTTGCTACTGGCATTTAGTGGGTAAGGCCAGCCACGCTGCTGAGCACCCTTCAGTGCATAGGGCAGCCCGCAGGGCAAAGAATTACCAGGCCCAAAATGCTAGTATCGCTTCTGTTGAGAAACTGCTTCAGACAGTAACCTGATGAGTCAGGATTGCTATAATGTGTCAAAGCAGTTAAATCTGGAAAAGTCATTATTTGCACACCCATGCTCATTGCAGCATTATTTGTGATGGCCAAGAGGTGGAAGCAAATGTCCATCAATAGATGAATGGGAAAGAAAAAGTCATTTTTAAATCAAATTATTTGGGTTTCGTTGTCGTCATTGAGGTGTAGGATTTCTTTATACAAGGTTCCTATGAAAATAATACAATAATAATGAATAATACAAGAATAAACTCTCTTGAATACTCACAACTGTAAACCTACTTTTGGCCCACCCTGTGCATATTTTGGATATTGACCCCTTATCAAAAAGGTTTGCAACTATTTTCTCCCATTCTGCAGGTTGCGTTTTTCACTCTGTTGATTCTTTGCTGTGCAGAAGTTTTAAAGTTGGTTGTGTAGTCCTATTTGTTATTTTTATTTTGTTACCTGTACTTGTAGTGCCATAGCCAAGAAATCATTACCATGACCTACATCAAGGAGCTTTTCCCCTATGTTTTCTTTTAGGAATTTTAGTTTCAGGTTTTATATGTAAGTCTTTAATCCATTTTAAGTTAATTTCTGTGAGTGGTTGAAGAAGACAGATATCCAGTTTCCCAACACCACTGATTGAAAAGACTGTCCTTTCCCCATTATTTATTGTTGGTACCCCCATCAAAGATTATTTGACTATATATACATGGGTTTAATTCTGGGCTCTCTATTCCATTCCATCGGTCTGTATGTCTGTTTTTATGACAGGACCATGCTTTTGAATTACTATGGGCTTGTAATATATTTGGAAATCAGGATGTGTGATGCTTCCAACTCTGTTCTTCTTGGTTAAGATTACTTTGACTATTTTGGGTCTTTTGAGGTTCCATATGACCTTTAGGGTTCTTTCTCTAGTTCTATAGAGAATGCCATAGGGATTTAGGTAGGGACTGCATTGAATCTGCAGATGGCTTAGGGTAGTAAAGACATGTTATCAATATTGTTTTCCAATCCATGAGCACAGGATGTCTTTCCACTTATTTGTGTCTTATTTAATTCTCATCATTAATGTTTTCGAATTTTCAGTGTTTAAGCCTTTCACCTCTTTGGTTAAGTTTATTCCTAACTATTTTATTCTTTTTGTTGCTATTGCGAATGGTATTGTTTTCTTAATTTCCTTTTCAGATTGTTCATTGCTTGTGTATAGAAATGGAACTGATTTTTGTATGTTGGTTTTGTATCCTGAAATTTTACTGAATTGGTTTACTAGTTCTACCAGGGATTTTTTGTTGTTGTTGAGTCTCTAGGAATTTCTACATGTATTATCATGTCATCTGCAGAGATAAAATTACTTGAATGCCTTTTATTACCTTGTGTTGTCGAATTGCTCTGGATAGGACTTCCATTACTATGTTGAAAAGAAGTGGCAAGAGTGGGCATCCTTGCCTTGTTCTGAATCTTGGATGGAAAGCTTTCAGTTTTTCCCTATTGATTATGATGTTAGCTGTGGGCTAATATCACAGAGTTCCATAGGAACTCTGCAAATAAACAGCTGGCAGTGTTAGCGCCATCTGTCCATTCACCTAGAGCCAAGAAAAACCACTAAAAATCATTTTACTTGTTTTTTGGTCAACTACTATATTAGTTTCCTGGGGCTGCTGTTACAAATTATAACATCCTTAGTGGCTTAAATAAACAGAAATGAATGCTCTCATGTTTCTGGAGGCCAGGAACCTGAAATCAAGGTGTCAGCAGGGCACCCTGCCCCTGGAGGCCCTCAGGGAGAGTCTGTTCTTGTCCACCTCCTGGTGGTCGCCGACTCCCTTGGCTTGCGGTCATATCACGCCAATCTCTGCCTCTACCTTCTCATCATCTTCTCTTGTTTCCAGATGTCTCTCCTCTGTGTGCCCCATAAGGACCCATGTCATTGGAGTTAGAACTCTCACTCAGATAAGCCAGGACGATGTCGTCTCAAGATCCTTAACTGAATTATATCTGCAAAGACCCTTTTTCCAAGTAAGATCCCATTCAGAGTTTCCGGGGTGTAGATGTAGCTGGACTGGGCATTTTGGCCTGGCATAGAACTACTGATGTTGCTCCCAATGCCCTCAACTCTTTGAGCAACTGTTCTCACTAAAAGGCTAATATTTTTAAACAAGTTTATTTTCTCTGGACACATTACTTTGCTGCAATTAAACACGATGTAGTTAACTTACCCACAATGTTTTCCTTGCTTGGTTAACAAATGAGGCACTAGGAAACTCACTTGGGTTGCAGGCAAATTTTCATTTTTTATTTTTGTAAAGAAAGTCTGCTGTGATGAGATATAATGTTTTAAATTTTCTATTTTTTCTAATCACTGTGGATCATTGGGCATACTCCGATCATATGCTGAGTCTGAAATAGTGCTGCCTGTACTGCATTCGTTCAGCACAGCTGCTGTCATTACATAATAAACAATGCTTTGCCATCTAATTAAAGAACAAACTAATTCACACTTTGCTGTGTCCTAAAAGCACAACATTCTAGCTCTGGCTGCTGTGGCTCAGTGGATTGAGTGCTGGCCTGTAAACTGAAGGGTCACTGGTTCGATTCCCAGTTACAGCATGTGCCAGGGTTGCAGGCCAGATCCTTAGTACAGGACAGGGGAGAGGCAACTGATGGATGTATCTCTCACGCATTGATGTTTCTCTCCCTCTATTGCTCCCTCCCTTCCCACTCTCTAAAAATAGATAAATAAAATCTTTTTTTTTTAAAAAGCACAACATCCTAAATTCGCTATTCTTGTTTTGGTATGACAGGTATAAATTGGCAGTTTTCCAAAAACTGCGGTACAATTGTACGTGTGGCACTTGGTGTGGAGTCCCTGTGCATCACTGTGCCTTGCGGCATGCCGCGTGGCAGCGCAAAGTGACACTGCAGCCAGTGATGACAGTGTGCCTGGTAGTCCGCACATCTTAAGAATTTTATAGTGCCCTTGAGGGTGGTATTTGTACATCAAAAAGGTGATTCAGAAGTGACTGTTTTCTTAAAATATTTAATTTATTAAAGTTAGACCCTTAAATCTTGATTCTTCCTAAAGTTTTTAAAATTTGGTTTTACATGTCGTTTATGATGGGAGGGCTAATTTTGTACTAGTCCCTTCAACATAGCTGGTAGCAGAAGTCCCGTTCTGTTTTATTTCGGGGGGGGAGCTATGTGTTAAAATCTCAAAGATTCTTTCTTCTTGTTGCCCTATGATAATAATGGCTGAGAAATTCTGATACCAACTAAAACCATGCAGAAAGAAGGCTATTAAAAGTGCCTGTTCATCACCTTGCAGTGAAGAATAAAAAATCACTGAACTAAAATCCTTTTGTGAATAGGTCTGTGTGGTCTCCTTCATAAGCAGGGCGCCAAGTGAATTCATAATAGAACCTCTTTTATTGAGGATTTAGCATGAGGAATCACTCTGTGGAGTAGCCAGAATTAGCCTGGATATAATTAAGTGGGTTCCCTATGTACCACAGAAGGTTTTCCTGTGAATGGAATCAGCATGCAGAGATGGGTAGACGGATGGATGGCATCAAGCCATGATAGACTGATGCATCCAGCTTTTAACAGGAAGAGTCTTGCCAGTGAGATCAGAAATACAAGAGGTATGCCATACTCCCTGCATCCATTGCCACCTAAGAGAGAATCTTTCCTTTGGAATAGGAAATACTTGAAGTTCACTGTACAGCCCTTGGATAAGAGGCATTTGCTGCTCTGACTTTCCTTTTGCTTTGCTTGGTGACTTTGCACATCTCCACTCCAATCCCTTATAAGTGATCTTGGCGTTAAGCTCACAGGTGACAATCCCATTTTTCTCATTTCAAGGTTTGTAAGGAGCACCTCTCTGCAGCTCCAAATATTGGACATGGTGGAGCATGTTAATTGTCCACAGCATTCTAAGTCTCTTCTCTATTGCAGAATCTTGCCTGGCTTCTTTGCACCCTGTGGTACAGCAATCTTTTCTGCCCCTGGCTGAAGATGTTGAATAAGGAATTCCTACACAAGATGAGTACTTAGACTGCGTTCCTTCCTCCACCTAACTCTGAGGTTCTAAGCTCACATGGTCCTTTTCACATTCTGAAAGTTCACAGACGGCCTTGAAGAAATGGCAACTTCATTTGGTTCTGCAAAATCAAAGTGTGATTGAGAGCTGGAAGGTGTTTGACAGAGCCTCTGTCAGTTTGCTAGGGGTACTGTAGCAGAGTGCCACAAACAGAGTGGCCCAAATGACAGAAGTGTTGTCTCACAGTTCTGGAGGAGAGGAGTCTGAGATCAAGGTGTCAGCCAGGCTGGTCCCTTCTGAGAGCTGTTCCAGGCCTCCGTCCTGGCTTCTGGTGGTTTGCTGGCAACTCTGGCACATCCCATGGATGCCATGGCGTTCTCCCTGTGTGCTTGCCTTATTAGGCCACATGGCTGTGTCTGAGGCATCTTCCCACAGCCAAAGTTCCCAACACAGGGTGGTGTCTTTTTTCCCTGCCGCAGGTAAGGCAGTTCCCAGCGTTCAGGAAGTCTGCAGAAATAGGTGGAGTTCGGGCAGCCTAGGGAGCTGCAGTGTGATGTAACAGGATGGGCTCAGACTTGGGACAAATGGCCCTGGACCCCAGTGAATGATTTTGAACTTCAAGATCCCCATCTGCAATGTAAAGGGAGTGGAAAAATTGGCTTCTTACAGTCCCTCCAGCTCTAAACATGAGTTCTTGCAGCAGCTGGGAAATCCTGTTTCAATCTCTGAATTTGGAGATGAGCCCTATGCTGTGTCCACTAGGAGGCAGTAACTGTCTGCGTTTGGATCCACTGCTCTAAGAAAAGATGCCTCACCTTAACTAGATGTCAGTTAAAAAAAAAATGGTGTAGGGGTGAAATAAGGAATCTCTCCTTAGGTTTCCCCCAAATACCAAGCAAGCTACTCTGGACTAAATAACTTGTAAGTTATGTCCATTTTGGCAATAAGCAAAAAATGAGTGTTTTGCTGCTTTCTGCATCAGTCTGAATTTCCCCAGACTTGATCCCTTTTCCCCATGAAAAACCATCACTTTTTCCTACTATATTGAACTTGGAGATCATTGACTTAAGTTACAGAATTTCAGACCTAGGAGGGCTCTTTGCAGTTGAAGAAACAGACCAGAGTGGTGAGTGGCTAACTCAAGTGAATGGCTCCACCAGGACCGGAAACAACCAAAGTCAATTTCTCCGCTCAGTAATGAGAGGCGGTCTCTGCAGTTCCTTTATGCCAATGGTCTGGTGTTCTGGTCTCAATTATGTCTGGCCAGTGATCTCTGCTCCTTCATGGTAGTTCTAACTAAACATTATGCTTAGTAAGTTGGCTTTCTTTTTTTTTTTTAAGTTGACTCCATGTTTTAGAGCATTTTTAGGTACACAGCAAAATTAAATGGAAGGTACAGAGATTTCCCATATACCTCCCACCCCCACACATGCATAGCCATCCCTGTTATCGACATCGATCACCAGAGTGGTACATTTGTTACAACTGATGGACTCATATTGACACCTCATTATCACCTAGAGTCCACAGCTTACAGTAGGGTTCACTCGTGGCATTGTATACTCTATAATTTAGATAAATATACAATGATATGTATGTACCACAATAGCATCACACAGAGTACTAGTTTCACTGCCCTAAGAATCCTCTGTGCTCTACCTATTCATCCCTCCCACTCCCCAGCATCTGGCAACTACTGATCTTTTTACAGCCTCCAAAGTTTTACCTATTCCAGAATGTCATATAGTTGGATTTATACAGTATATAGACTCTTCAGATTGGCTTCTTTCACCTAGGAAATGCATTTAAGTTCCCTTCATGTCTTTTCACGGCTTGATAGCTCCTTTCTTTTTAGTGTTAAATAATATTCTCCAGTCTTGATGGACCACAGTTTATTTACCCATTCACCTACTAAAGGACAGCTTGGTTGCTTCCAAGGAGGTTGACTTCCTGAATATGCAGAGATACATTATTCAAAACCTTCCTCCTCAGAGAGAGAGATGCAATTAAGTCTCATTGTAAAGGAGGAAGAAACTTTTCTCTACCCTCAAGGTTCTTCTGGCCAGTCTAATAGTCAAATAGATAAGAAGCAGATTAGCCAGAGAAAAGGACCAAATTCAATTACACGTGCAAGCAAATCTATATGGAAACACCACATGCCAGAGACAGAGTCTCCAAACAGGAGAGATTCAAAGACAAAAAGGGAAAATGAGCGACATATGACCCCATGGGCTACAGAAGGGAGAGGCTGCCCTAGGGCTTCAGAAGGGAGGAAGGTCACCAAAGGACAATAAGAAGAGCAGATTTCAGTAATTAGAAGTTTGTCCTGCCCTATAGACTGGTCATAAAAGTTATGTCTGGTGATAGCTCTTATTATGGGCAAGGCCCCCTAATTTAAATTCTTTATGGGAGAGACATTTTTCTCACAAGCCTGCAAAGTTTTAGTTGTCTTCAGTTCAAGGTATTTCACAGGCCAAAGTGGTACATCTTGGGGTGAGTCATTCTGAACTCCTACATCATTAAATCAATTATCTCAAATTAAATCTCTGGCTAAATCCACTATAATGGTGGTTCTCTGGACTCTGGGATTTAGCAAAACAAGAAAATTAACAAAAATGTTTGGGCATCTGTATTAGGGTAATGTTATTGAGTGGGTTTTTTTTAATTTTTTGCACACTTTATTTTAAACCTGTCACTATTTTAAACCCGGTACTGTTTTAAAAGATAAGACATTTCAATTCAAAAGTAGAGAGTACACAGTCTCAGAATACATCACAGTGAGATAAATAAATTCCTTTTTGAAAATCTCTTGCATTGTTCTTATTTCTCTCACTTTGTACAAATCAGTAAAATCCTTGTCACCTACTGAATCCAGCCAGCCGATGGATCATCCCGGGAACCACTGCTATAAGGAACTAGTCAAAGCAACAGAAGTTCCTTCACAAAAGACCTCTTTTGCTTATGAATGGCTCCCTTCAAGAGATGGTGGAGGCTGAAGATTTCCAAGCTGGGGAAGAAATCAGTGAGGGAAGGAAAGTAACATCTTTTAGAGCTGAACCTCCAAAGAACTTCCTAGGAGAACATTTGTAACTTCTGTTCCTGTACGAGAAAGCACTCTTCAGGCCTAAAATGCACTAACAGTAGGAAGGGATGGGGAAGGTGTAGAGAACATTCCCCTCTGTGGACGCAAACCCGCAGGACCAGGGAGGTGGAAGTTAAGTCAGAGGCAGATGGTGGGAGACTGTGGCTGTGTGGGCCCCGCCCTATGCTCACATAGAGCAAATGCTGAAGGGAGAGGGTAATAATCCCAGAAGAGAAACAGACACCAGAATTCCTGCTTTTGTTTACTCAGTGGCTTTTTGGCAAACAGCCTACTCCCAGTCTGTAGTTTTAACAGGACACCATACGGTTCTTAGTGTTATCCACTCAGATAATGCTGCGACTTCTTTTTAAACAGTATCCCGGTTTTAAAGAACCACGAATTTGTCACAGCCATTTACTCACTTCACTTTATCTGTGTCTTACATCATGCTGTCCGAGAAAAGATACTTAAAAAGGAAAAGTGAACACCCTACCTTAGCCCTTGGTGGGATTTACTGGGTTGATACAAGGTAGGGCATGAGTTCTATATTTTTGGTCATAAGGCTGTTCCTATGTTCTGTTTGATTGATACTGTTGCATTTTGCTGTCCCTTATAATACTCTCTCTCCTACTAGTCAGGTAAAAATCAATCTAGGACTCTTCCTGGATAGTAGGGGCATTCAGGGCACCCCCCCAGCCCTAGCCCTGTGTGCTCCTAACCTACAGGAAAACAGGAAACCACAGCTGCTGGGAATGTAGACAGGTTCTTGCCACAACCTCTCTCCCCAACTTGAAATCATGCTCCAAAGGGGGAAGACGTTGAAATAAGAAATCTAATCCTAACAACTTTTTAGCTGTTTTTGCTATTAAAGCTCTAGTAGCTTAGTGCAGTTTTCCCCAAAGATAAGTTTAGCCGTGTCCCGAGGGTAGGCTGTGAGGCAATCAGGGATGTTCTAGAGTGCTTTGGGAGTGCCTCTTGGAGAGTTCAACTGTCCTTGCAACTGAGACTCTCGTCCCTGTAAGTAAGAGATGAGATGTTTGACCACTAGACTTTTACGTAATTCAAGCACTTTTTAACATAAAATAGAAAGTAAAAGAAAATACTAAAACAATACATCCTCATTATAGAAACTTGGGGGCAAACAGAGGGAGAAGTTGATCGCCAGGCTCTCGGCACCTGATTACACCACCTCCCTATTCCTTCACGTTACTTACCCTTCCTGTGTCATTTTCCAGAAACAGGTGCCCTCGTGGTGTCCGAACAACCTCGTACTCTCCGGTCACTCCTGTGCGTGTGTGCGTCACCACTCCACGAGTCTCACTTGCACTGGCTGCGAATCTCCTTCTTGCAGGTGGCGCATTGCAGTTCAATATACCCTAGAGTGTGAGGATGGGAAGGTTTTTGTTTTAGTTGCTGTTACCCACTGGAAATCTATGAAAGTGCATGTTTGGCAAAACAGTGCCTGTGTAGCCATTGTCATGCTTCAAAATCTTTATTCGTTGGACAAATACAAAGAGTAGCTTGTGTCTAGTATACATTTCTCTGCTTTCCCAGCGAAGTCGAGTACTCTTCTGTATTCTTTTGTTTGTACCTTGTATTTTGGTGATGTCCTGGTTGAATCTTTTAGGCAGAACCAACTGCAATGACACTTCCTGTCAATGACCATTCAGAGACCAGCAGCAATGTTCAAGGGGAGCATCCCTCGGAGAATGCGAGCGAGAGGCCCACAGTCCTCAGCTGTGATCACCAAACGCACCATTTGAAATGCAGTTATAAAGAGATGCAATGTTGTCTTAAAATGGAAGACTGGAACTCTTTCCCCTCCCATTTGTTCCCAGTGTAGTTTTAGCCTGGTTCAGCCTTCTGTTTGACATTCAGCGTGTCTACCTGTGAACTGAACAGGTTAATTTCTTGTCTGCTTCCTCCTGTGGCCAGTGGAGATGAGAAAGCTGTTCCATGTGAGGTTATTCACTGAGGGCCCCTTGAAATAAAGATTCACACATTCCAAGATTCTGAAGTATAATCTTAGAACCTTTTCTACTGCTGTTAAAATGTCCCACCTCTAGCTGAGGGGCTAACCCAAATGAATCACTTCTTTAAAATTACCACTTAAAAATCTCTAATGATAGTTGACAACTAAGTGGTGTAAGCCTTGCCTCATTGACATTAGTCTCAGCATCTCCAATGAGCAGAAACCCTGTCTTATACTTCTGAAACTCTTAGAACATCTTACCTGCTTTTTGGCACATAGGTAAGAACACGTACATCTTTATAAACTTGACAAATTCCCAGTGGTCAATTGACATTTGAGAACTAACTCACTGGTCAATATTCAGCCCCCCTTCATTTGGTGTTTCTATATATTTTGAAAGCCCAGGCTTATGGGAGTGGTGGATCCTAGAATTTTAGGAGAAGTCAAGTGAATGGTGAATCTCTCTACTTAAGTTGAGGTTGAGTTTAGAGTCCAGATAGGAGCCAGATGGGGTGTACAGACCCATAAACATTGCCATTGTCCTTGTCCAGTGATGCTAGGGAGTGAAGCACATTCGACAGAAGTAATGCATGTAAATGGAGAGGCAGGAGGTCAGAGATGGTGGGGAGGAACACCGCAGCACCCCACTGCTTGAGTTGTAGGCACGCCCCCTAGTCATCCAAAGCTCTGAGTAGGGGTTTCCTTATCACCTCATTGGAGTAACAATGCCCTGTGTTTTCAAAGATGTGAAGCAGGAACTCTCTTACTGGAAGGACCTTAGTTACAATCACTTTACAGAACACTACCAATAGCTGGTACAGCTGATGATGCACTACATACCCCAGCCTGTCTACTCTTGGTTTAACCTTAGCTTGGGTTAACCTTACCAGAGAGTTACTCAATCCTGGCTACATGTTAGAGCCACCTGGAGAACTTGTTCTTTTTAATCCATATATCTCAGCTCCAACCCCAAAGGTTAAGAGTTCAATTCTGGGAGAAGGACCAGAATTCCCCCCCCCTCCCCCAAAGCTCCCAAGGCTCTTTTGTTCTTGTCTCTACTTTCTGGGAGCCACCCTCAATTTTTGTTCCAACACTTCTTTCGAGTTTCTAATTCTACCATCATATTTTAATATAATATGTTTAACATTACACAACATGAGTTCCTCTTAGGTGGCCTTTGCTGCTGTTGTTTCAAGTCCTTAGAGACTTCTCTACAGCCAGCTGTTAAAGGCCAAGGTCTCTTTGCAAACCAGGCCACCTCCACCCCTCAGCTCCCCACTCTTCCCTCCTGGTCTGCTGGGCTCTGCAGTCCCTGTCCCACCTTCTCTAGGGCTTCAGTTGGAGCTATCAGAACACTCTGGCCTGCAGTCCTTCAGTCAACCTTTCTGTAACTGATTTCTCCCTGTGGACCAGTGGGAACAAAGCTTCAGGTCAATGTCAAAAGGATTGTAATCCCTGCTCCACTCAGAACCCTCCTGTACCTGTGCCCAGAGGAGTCAGGAAGTATAGGGTATCAGGGCCTGCATCCTAATCAAGGTCAAGGGGAAGTTCTTCATTAGCACCATGCCCAGGACTTTTCCTAGGCTTTGCTGAGGCAAAATCAAAAGAAAAGGCAACATGCTGTCACATTCCCCATGCCAGGAAGCCCATGGGAAAGAATCAGAGGTATTGGGGTCTCCCATCAGAGGTGGGCTTTCTGTGCAGCGGTGCAGACCACCAAGACAGCCCCTGTGCTTTCTGCTTTCCACAGAATCTGAGGGCTAGTCCCACAGCATGACGCACAAAACACAAACCCAGGAACGTTCCAGAAGTGGGTAGTGGTGATGGTCGCATAATATTGTGGGTGTACTTAATACAACCAAATTGTACACCTAACAATGTTTTCAATGGTAAGTTTTATGTGAATTTCATCACAATTGTTTTTAAAGGAAGACACTCAGTTGCTTGCTTCTAAAACCTAAGATCCATTCTTGATTCTCTCCTTTATTTACCCCACAAGATCAATCTATCAGGAAGTCTCATTGTCTCTTTCTGCAGAAGACTTCTGGAATCATCCTCTCCAACTCCATAGCCACGCCCTGTTCCAAGCCACCATCAGCAGTGATGACCTCAGCAGTAACCTCCTCACTCCTGACTCATCTCTTTGACAGGCCCTTCCCCTTCTGCAGCCCATATCCCTCTCAGAAGACAGATGAAAAGTTAGCTCATGTCAAAAGGATTGTTTGAAACCTAATGGCTTCTTCTGGCTCTTGGGATAAAAGCCAAGCTTCCTACCTGGACCCCAGGCCCCATGTGATCCACCTCAATCTGCTTCTTCAGCCTCATCTCCTGCTACTTTCTTACTTGCTGTCCATGATTCAGCCACTCTGACCATCTTTCTGCTCCTTGAACATGCTAAGCTTGTTCCCACCTCACGGCCTTTGCTCTTGCTATTTCCTCTGCCAAGCCCCTGCACACTGACTCCTTCCTGCCATTCAGACCTCAGCCTCATTTCACCTCTGTGGAAAGGTGTCACTCCATCACATGTCCCTGTTGCATTTTCCTTATAGCCCTTATCATTCTTTAATATTTCCTTGTTTATTTGTCTAATAAAGTATTGTCTATCTCCTCCCCCTGAAATCGGGAAAGTCAGCATTCGTGCTGCCTGTCACTACCAGAGTGAATACGTAGAGACAAGGATTGAATGAATCTTTATGGGCACTTTATTCAGATACAAGTGATCTGAGAAGACAGTGGGTTATGTACCCTAAAAGTCATCTTAACATCTCATCTCAAGCCAACCTTTTCATAAGAAGAAGGAAATGGTAGGTAAGGAGTTTGGGGGAAAGGTTAATCAGATAAGAGTTGCAGTCCAGCAGTGATTTTTCCTATGATTTCTTTATCTACTGATCAACAATTTTTTAAAAGATTTTATTTATTTTTAGAGAGAGAGGAAGGGAGGGAGAAGGAGAACAAGAGAAACATCAATGTGCAAGAGAAACATCCATTGGTTGCCTCTTGCATGCCCGCAGCCAGGGACCTAGTCTACAACCCGGGCATGTGCCCAGACCAGGAAGTGAACCAGAGACCTTTCAGTTCATGGGATGATGCTTAACACACTGAGCCACACCAGTCAGGGCTCAACAATTCTTTATCTTCATCACTGGATGTTCTCTCCCTGAAACACAATGGCTCAGACCCTCTGGGGCACAAAGGTTGAGCTGCTCATTGACCTCCTGAGTCACACAAGTCATGTATTCCTGTTCCTGGAAAAACAGCTTTCTACATGCATCAATCACTTAAGCCTATCAACTCTAACTAGAGGTAAAATCTTTAACTCTTTAGTTACCCTATCACCCCTAGAATGGAAACTCCACGAAGAGCAGAGATTGCACTGCTGTATTCCCAGCACCTAGAAAGACGCCTGACACATAATAGGTGCAGAACAAGAATGACTGAGTGAATGAATGAAAAGTCAAAGTGCATTTCTGAAAACTCAGGGATCTCACTGGCAGTGAGTTGAAAGCTGCCTTCCTCAAAAGATATGTCTGTGACCAGAACCTGGGATTGTAACCTTATTTGGAAAAACAGTCTTTACAGATATAATTAAGTTAAGAATCTTGAGATGAGATCATTCTGAATTACCCAGGTGGGCCCTAAATCCAATGACAAGTGTCCTTATAAGAACACAGAAAGGAGGGGAATGAAGGGGGGGGAAAGGGACAACTGTAATAGCATAATCAATAAAATATAACTTTTAAAAAAAGAACACAGAAGGGAGAACACACAGGCACATGTAAAGACAGAGGCAGAAACTGGAGTGTGCTGCCTCAAACCAAGGAATGCCTGGAGCCACCAGAATCTGGGAGAAGCAAGGAAGGACCCTCCCATGGGGAGCCTCAGGAGCCAGGCTCTGCCAACACCTTGATTTCAGATTTATGGCCTCCAGAACTGTGAGACAGCACATTCCTGTTGTTGGAAGTGACCCAGTTTGTGGTATTTGCTACGACAACCCTAGAACAAAAAACAGCTGCCCTAGGACAACAATACACTTCCTAAATTCTTTTGAACTTTGTGGGCATACATTAATTGTGTGCTTACTTCGACGCTAAATTAGCCACATAAAACAGGATGTGCTTATCTCCCACGTGTTTGTCATATTCCACCACCTGAGAGCTAGGGGAAGGAATGTACTGTTCTACCTCTTGGCATCACCCACAGCAGTTTGTAGAGTGTTAAGGTCAGGCACTCAGCAAGTAGGCATTTGAGGGGGTTCAGAATAAGTCATCCCAAGATGTACTCTGCGTGTGGTATGCAGGTTACTTTGACCTAAAGGCATTTTAGCTTTAGGCTCAAGAGAAACTTCTACCCCTCCCTTTAACTACCTCAAGCAACTTGAATTAAGGACCTTGCCCTTAGTGAGAGATTATCAGATGATTTCTTTTGACCTATTTACAGGGCAAGACAAACTCACCTCTGTTCTTCTCATCATCCTGCAATGAGCCTTTGAAGCCCCCAAGATGCATTGCCTCATCCCTAGCTGAGGATGTCTTACATGTCTCAATTCCCCTTTCTATCTCTGAACCTCTTGGGCAGGTAGGGTCTCTAACTCTCATGTAGGCAGGGTTCCCACACATATGTTCATGTTCAATTTGGTTATTTTCTCATGCCAACCCCTCTCATGTCTATTTGATTATTAGAACAGCCAGCAGAACCTTGAGAGCAGAAGGAAGTTTGCTCCTCCCGCACACATTGACTGAACAGTGGGGAACAGTGATAGGCTCACTGCTCAGACAGAGGTCACAAAGCAGCAACAGGGGCATTTGTGGGATCCAGGGGACTTTGACGCCTGTGAAAGCCCCGAGGTGATACAGGCGGGGACATAATTTTGGCCCTGTCCACACCCATCTGCAGTCCCTCAAACCCAGGCTCAAGCTCCTATCACCTCAGTGCCCCCTGAGCTTGACAACTGTGGAAAGGGTTTGCAAATCTTGTGCTCTGACTGGTCCTTGTAAAATTGTCAAAATGACCAAGTGCTTGGAGGGGAACTGCCAAGATGGCGGAACTAACGGGCTTTGCTCTCACTTCCTCCTGTGCTCCATCTGTCGGTGCACACCCAAGTCTGGTGGTGTTCACTGGGGCTTTTCCACACAAAGGAGGGAGGGATGGTGGAAGAGAAAAGTCAAGGGGAAGAAACAGCCCACAAGAAAGCAAAAGGAACAGCAGGCTGAAGGGAAAAGCAATGACCTCACGGTTGCTTAGTCAGTAAAGACTGGTTCTGGACAAAGAAGATTGCACTCTGTCCTTTTTGAGCACCAAAGGAAGAGAGAATCCCTTAGTACATAGGTAGGAGCCAGTGGCTGTGTTAGGGGATAACAGGCACTCTGTTTTCCTTTACTTTTTTGACTGTGGGTTTTTCCACTGTATCCTTCCTGCCCAGGCTTCACTGAGGAGCTTTATGCTCCTTTGCAACAAGGCTCTTCTCACCTGTTGAAGAGAAGCGACTCTGTAAATGCTCCACAAGGTACACAGGACCACAGAAGGCAACAGGATACTGCCTCTGCTCCCCGGTGCCTGTTTGTGGGCAGAGGGCAGGGACCATTGACCTTCCTGCACTGGGCCATTGGAGGGCACATGTGGCCAGGACAGAGACAGTGGGAAGTCTCTCTAGTGCCATTTTTAAGGTCTCTCCGCTGCCTTTTAAGGATTTTTTCCCCCACTTTCTTTCCAAACGCAGAAAGGAGTAAAAATTTATGTGAAGCAAGAAATGAGGATAAAGAAAGGAAAAGAGCCAAGGGAGATAGCAAGAGGGCACACCTGTGGAAAAAACACCAGGCTTATGAGAGGATCGGGTAACAAAGTTGACACAAGCAATATAGAGAGAAGTTCTCTCCACTCTATGCCATGTAAGGAAGATCAATCAGTAAGCAAATTGGGGGTGTGAGCACCTTCTGTACAGTTAAGACTAAGGGTGGATTTCCTCAACTACAGGCACTGAAGATTGAAAGTGGCACTAAGAGCAATGGACTTGAACTTGAAAGGAGAGTCATAATGTGTAAGTTATAATCTGAGAAGTGAGGGAGGGGGTACATGTGTGATTGGGTCACACACGCACACACACAGGCCTGCCTGTGCACACGCTTTGGCTTAGAATGAATCTACATGGGCCTTGGTTCATCTCGGGAGGGTTCTGAGTGGATCATGATGGGGTCAAAGACAAGATGGGCGAGCAACACTGGAAGGGGCGGCCTTTATGTGGTGGAACTGGACTGGCCTCGGGTAAATTCTTAAAATCACTTTGTTGTCAAATAAAACACAAGTACACACCCCAAAATAAAATGAATTTAAAAATAAAATACAGCACAGGTAGAGAAAATCATGCAAAACAAATGTATGGCTTTCATAAATTACTGTAAGGTGAACACCTTTGTAGCCACTACCCAGATCTAAGAGTTGAACTCTTCCCCAAAGTCCCTTCTGGGTCTACCCCCACCCCAATTCAAGTCCCTACCTCCCCCAAACAGTAGTGACCCCTGACTTCTATAGGAATCACACACTTGAGCTTTTTTATAGTTGTACCGTCCGGGCATGCATGCCAGGCACTCTGGTTTATTTAGTCTTGCTCATGTTTAACTGGGTGTGTCTTTTGGGCCTCCTTCCTGTCTGGATCTCCCCTGGAGCGTTCCCTTCCCTCCAGTTTCTCTATGGCTCACCTGCAGAGTTTCCCACAGGCTGCATTTGCTGGTCACACTCTCCCAGGGCTGGGAAAGGCCCTTGCAACCATTTGAGAGGATGGTGGGCATGCATAATGGAAAAGACTCCTGTGCAGGAATCTGAGTGTTTTCCCTGCTCCAACTGTAACTGGGAAAGGATCTGGCTCAGCTGGGGGACTTCCAATGCAGTGGTCACAGAGCCAGGGGCCATGGTGTCCATCGGAGCAGCAACTCATTCCTCTTTCTTCATCTATATAAAGCACACAGTCATTTACACAGGACACACTCCTATCACAGGGTCGTTGTAGGGATTCCAGGAGGAAAGCCCTTTTTGCTGCTCCTGATGCAGAGTAAGCATTTTCTGATGCTATTATGACCATTTACTCTTCCGGCTATTACTAGGAATCACTTTGGGCAGATCACTTCACCTCTGCGCACATCAGGTTTGTCTTCCAAAGAATCAGCCCTTTCCTGTGGCGTGGTTAAAAACACATGCCTTTAAAAATACGTCTTTATAAGTTGACATATGTGTCTGCTTTTCTTCCTACAAAGCTTCTCCTCTTCTCCGTTGGCTCCGGTACTCAACTGCGTTTCAGACAAGTGAGTCAGCTGAGGCGGGGCCGGAGAATTGCTGGAGCCAGACATGTGTCGGTCTTCCTCAGGGGAGGGGGTCAGGGCAGGTGCTCATTTTGGACCTCGCCAAGCACTGGCTGAAGTAACTTTAAAATGTGCTCTCCCTTCCCCATGGGTCTGTTTTGAGATCCAAAGGAGATGATAACATCTTCAAATCCCTTTGAAAGTGGAAGCACTGGCCAAGGGCTGGGGCTGTTTTTGTGCATTTCTCCCTCACTGGACCTGTCCTCCTGCCTGGCTGGTAGCTGTGCTAGGCTCAGAACCCAGGCATGATCCTCCAGTGCTGGGGTAAAAAGCATGCCTGGCAGACTGCCTATCATGTCTCATGTCTGGTAACTCCTTCAATTAAAAGCAATTGAAATTATTGTCTAGCGAGAGGAAACCCTGCCGCCAGCTACATTCAGCAATGAGGGAAGAACGTCTGTCAAGCCAAGGGTGGCTGGGGCAGATGGAGCAGATGGAGACTCGGAGCTCAGCAGGGCACCACCAGGAGGCAAAGCGATGGCAAAGGAGCCATCCTGGCAGAGGGACCAAGTGCTGCAATTTGATTTCTCTTTTCTGAAATTTCACTTTCTGCTTTAGAAACATTCAGACTCGCACGCAAGTAGAGAGGATAGTATGATGACACCCGAAGTCATCTGTTATCGACCTTCTACCCTGGAGGCTGTGGAAGATGAGACTGAGAGGACATGGTGATTGATTAGGTGGTAGGACAGCTGGGATGCTAATGAGGGGAGGAGAGCAAAAGAAAAGGAAGGAATCCAGAATGACCCTGGGCCTCTGAGCGGGGTCAAGTAGAGAATGTAGGAAGTCAGGCCAGCCTGGAGGATGATGAGCTGGGCAAGCAGAGGCTCACTGGAGTGTCAGGCTGCTGATACCGCACTGACATCTACTAGTTGAATAAGCACAGCACACAGGGTCCACCAAGTGCTCTCTGAGCCTCCTGCAGGACTGGCCCAGCCTGAGGGAGCTGGCAGAGCATCTGGTTTGTTTCCTCTCTAGGCCTTCCATGCTCGTTTTGCTCCTTGAGGGTTTCTGAAAATGAAAAATAACTGCCTAGATTTTTTCCCAGAAAAAGAGAGTTTTAGCATATAAATGGAAGGAAGCAAGAGAGTATTCTAGAAAGAAATCAGGCGATGCAACAAGGCTCAGTCCCACCTTGCAGGCAGCTGCCCAGGTTCTATTCTGGGGGTCTCTTCTTTCTTTAATAATTTTTTTAAATTTAAATTTTATTTTAGAGAGAGGAGAAGGGAGGGAGAAAGAAAGGGAGAGAAACATTGATGTGAGGGAGAAACATCGATTGGTTGCCTTCTGCCTTCTGCAGGAGCTCTGATGGGGGCAGAGCACAGAGCCGGCAACGCAGGCATGTGCCCTGACCAGGAATCGAACTGGCGACCTTTGCAGGACAACGCCCAACCCAATGAGCCACCCGCAGTCTCTTTTGGGAGCACGGAACCCAGCTGGGAATAGCACAGAACCTCCCAGCTGCCCACATTCTCCCTCTGCTGGGAATATACCAAGAGTGTGCCATGCAGGTCAGGCTGACCTACAGATGGGGGTGTGGAGCAGGCTCCTCCTCATTCCAGCCAGGGAATGTCTGTCTCATTTTATGTCAGGATAGCACTAACTGTTCTCTTTGAGTACGCAGTTCCTGCTTCTCCCCTGGTTGTAACCAGTGATGCTATTACCCTGGTTGGCTGATCCTGATGATTCTAAAGTGACTTCCTTATTGCAATTCTTGAAATTATGGGCAACACCAAGAGTGCTCTTGGAGTCTCTGGTTTTATAACCCTTAGGAGGGTAAATAAGTATCTGATATAGACCTGAGTGTCACATAAGCTGTGTTCATAACCTAAAAAACCCTCGGTCATTCTGGCCAGTCCTACACTCTTGCGTACTTTCCTTCACCTTCTAGCCAAAAAGCAAGACAAACAAATAACTTGATTAAACTTCTACCAGCCTTCTAACCCAGCACAGCCTTTCTAGCCTCCCTTTTTCCTTCTCCAGAATCT
Organism: Anoura caudifer; assembly: GCA_004027475.1. Classification (NCBI taxonomy): domain Eukaryota; kingdom Metazoa; phylum Chordata; class Mammalia; order Chiroptera; family Phyllostomidae; genus Anoura; species Anoura caudifer. The sequence goes on along the minus strand of PVKU01008142.1, from coordinate 10,598 downwards.
CAATAGCCAACTAGTTGGATGGTTTGACCTTTTTTTATTAGTTAGTTTATCTCTGGGTGTTGCAACTTATCTACACAACAGGGAGGAAAAGTGCCAAGAACACACGTGGAGTAGGAGCAGTGCCTCCAGTCCTATCTTGGGGCAGAGGTGGCTGTAACAACCGCTAATGTGGCAGGAGGAGAGATACGAGAGGCTTATTCTTTGTTAAGCAACAGTAAGGTATGTTCTGGGATTCCATTCTAGGGAGGGCCCAAGCCTGGGAGCCTCTAGTTTTGCTCCCTTGGGCACAGCCTATGTGCCAATTACTCCAAAAGCCTCTCCACACCTTCTGGTTCGGCTCAGCCACTTGATTAACTGTCTCTTTCTCAGTGTCCTGCCTGTGGGCTCATTGGCGGGGCCCTATTTGCCTTGTCACCACAGTGAGGAAGGAACCTGCCCTGCTGCTCTCCCTCGGTAGGTGCCTGGCCACGCATTCAGCTCCTCCTTCTTCCCCTCAATGCCCACTCAACGGCCTGTGATGGGACTACTGCAAAGATAGAACCCACAGATGAGAGCTGCCTGAAACTCACTGAGGAGACAGACTTAGGGTATGCATCACATTGATTATGAACTCCTATGAAGTGGGGCCATTTAGTTGCCTGTTGGGGGAGCCTGGGGGTGGCATCAGCCAGGCAAGGACTGGCAGTGGGCAGGCTGTCTGAACCGCGCTCACTGGGTTAGGGGAGAGGGCTAGGGCAGGAATGGGGTACAGGATGTGCAAGGGGATGAGCGCAAAAGTTCTGAGTGGCCAAAGCTGGCGGAGGCCAAGGCCTGGCTTAGGCCGCTTGGCCCCAGCTCCCACCACTCTCATGAGACTCCTGCAGTGGCCTTCTCCACCTTCTGGTCTCCCTACCTCCTCTCTTGTTCCCTAAAAATCACTCTCAGCAGCCAAAGCATCCTTTTAAAACAGAGCATCCTGCTTCACACCCCCGTCCCTGCTGGTATTCGATTCCAGTTAGAATGGAATCCAAACTCCCCACCTTGACTCAAGGCCCAATGTGACTCCCTGCTCTGGCTGCCCAGTGCCACCTGCCTGGCTCACCTTGAAGGGCACCCAGCCTGACAGCGACACCATTCATCATAGCTTCTGGAACGAGAGGGGGGGAAACGTAGAGTGGCAGAGGGCTCAGGTCCCACAGGGACCGCAGGAAGGTCACTCTCTCTATGAAGCCAGAGCCCACAGACTCATTTGTCTGAGAAGACGAAATTTCCCTTTTCTACCTGCTGCCTTTAAGACTGGGTGTCACCTAGGGAGGCTCAAGATGTGCAAACCCTATGCCCAGCCAGGATGCTTCCTCAGAAGCACTTGTACGCATGCACCAGGGAGCTCAAGAAGCAGCCCTTAGCCAACCACAGCCCACCGGCCAAGTCCTGCCCCTAATCCCTCTTTGTAAGGCCCTGAAGCTAGGAACTACTTTTCCATATTTTAAATGGCTTTTCCATTTTTAAAAGCATTTAAAAACTTATCTGTAAATAAAGAAGACTGCAACAGAGACCACATATGGCCACAAAGCCTAAAATTTTAACTGTCTGCTTGTTTATGGAAAAAGTTTGTCGGCCCCGTATATGTAGGAATGATCACACAGGACTGTTTGTAATAACAAAAAGTTGGAAATGTGAAATACCCATTAATAGTTTGTTCATATAATGAGTATTACACAGCAATGGAAGTGAACGAACTGTAGCTGTATATAGTAATTTGGATGATTCTTACATATTATACTGAGCAAATAAAACACACACACACAAACACAAAATGCAAGTAAGAAGATTCCAGTCCCATCAAGATCAAAAACAAACACACATCTAATTTAGGGAGGCTTACATGGATGGTAAGCTATGAAGAAAAGTAGAAAATCAAATGTTCTAACAATGAAAGCTGTGATTACCTGCAGGGCTGAGGGCAGCGGTGGTGACCAGGGAGAGGTCCGTGGAGGTCTCTGAGGTGTTGAGCAGTGTGTATTTCCTGACCTTGGTGATGGTTATGTTGGTTTTCCCAGAATAACTCATTTTAACCTGCGCATCTATATTTTATACATGTCATCTCTGTGTAAGACTATTTTGGTTGGCTATGGCTACAATAATGCTGTGTAACAAACCACCCCAGCATTCAGTGACATAAAACCACAAGCCTGTGTTCTCACAGCTTAGGGAGTCAGCAGGGCCCATGTCTCTGCTCCACTGCAGTGGTTCTTACTTTGGGCTCCATATTGTCTGGGGCACCTTTGCTCCATGGGTGTTCATTCCTGCCCAGACTCAGGAGGCTACTGCTATCTAGGGGAAGCTCCTCCCATGGCAACATCAGAGGTTCAACCTGGGCACACTATCACTTCCACCTCATTGGTCAAAGAAAGTCACATGGCCAAAACCACATCAAGGGGTGGGGGTATATATTCTGCCCACAGTGAGGCAGAGGGGTGAAGACAGTGGAGTCAATAATGCAAGTCTATTTCTCCCAATAAAAGTATCAGTTAGGCCCTGGCTGGCGTGCCTTAGTTGGTTGGAGTGTCCTCCCATAACTGAAGGACTGTGGGTTCAATTCCCAGTCAGGGCATATACCTGGGTTGCAGGTTCAGCCCCCAGTTGGGACACATACAATCCCTGGTCCCAGCACATGTGGGAGGCAGCTGATTGATGCTTCTCTCTCACATTGATGTTTCTCCCTTCTTCTCTCTCTAAAAGCAATAAAAAAAAATGTCATCAGGTGAGGATTTTTTTTAAGTATTAGTTAGGAAGAAAATTGAGGTGACTTTGGGTGTCAGGGTTCAAAACGAATCACCCTAAAATGTGGCTTTGTGGTACGCGGATTGTTTTGAGCTAAAGACAACTTTAACTGTGAACTCAAGAGAAACTTTTGCCCCTCCCTCAATTACCTAGAAGAACTTGAATGAGGGGCCCTGCCCGTAATAGAAGATGACCTCTTTTGACCTATCTATTAACTAAACAACTCCTCTCATCATCCTGCAATGACCCTTTGAAACCCCCAGCCACCTTCCTTAACCCCAGCTCAGAATGCCTTATATATACATGTTCTCCTGTCTCTGAACCTCTTGTGCACATGAAGGTCAGTCTTTCATGTATATGGGGTTCCCATACATATGTTTCTTTTCTCTTGCCAATCTGTCTCACATCTAATTGTTAGACCAGCCAAAAGAAGCTTGAGGGTATCCCCAGATGGAGCCATAATATCACTGATGTGAGTTGGACTCAAAAAGATAATCAAGTACAGGGGATTTAGACAGGGACCAGCAGAGGGAAAAGAGGAGAGGGTAAGGAAGGAGAGACTTTGAAACCCAACAAGGCCAACGCTGCCGACAGTGTTGAGTGTGAAAACTGTGCTGGGTTTTGCTTTGGTGGGGATCACCTTAGAGAAAGGCATTTGGCGACTCTGCAAGGCCCACATCCCATCTGCAATAGGCTGAGCCCATGTTACATCTTTCCCATAATGACAGATGGCCTCTTCTGACCTCTCTATTTACTAAACACCTGCTCTTGTCATTCTGCAATGACCCTTTAAAGTCCCCAAGCCACCTTACTTAATCCCTGGTGCAGGATGTCTTATATGCCCATATTATGGGTTGAGACAAAACAGGGCCATTCTTTCTAGCAGTGTGGCTGCCTGGCAGTGGTTCTCAACCCTTTTCCTTGCTCTGTTCTACGCCAGGTTAGTGCCTCATACTGACAGCAGCTGCAGTGTTCGCCATGGGGTGACTTTCAGCTGGTGTCAACTTCCTCCCATCTCCTTTTAAGAAACATTGATTTTTTTTTTTTTTAAAGGACCGAGAGGAGGTGGCTAGGAAAGGATGCTATACCCAGGGAGGATATTGTGTTGCCTATAAATAGAAGAGTTTGGGTTTCTGCCACTCACAAAGGTGAATTCATGGTCGGTGCCCTTGAGGACCTTACTCATTGTCTGTAGAGGAAGGGCTGCAAAGACCTCCCAGGAATCCAAGGCAGGGCATCGGCAGAACTGAGCTGACTCAGCAGCTATTTGCAGTGATGGCACTGAGGAAGGAGTGGCTAATTCTGACTGGAAAATGCAGGAAAGGGCAGGTGTACAAAGGAAGAGGCCTTTAGGGAGTGGGCTTAGCTGGTGAGCCAAGAGGAGAGGCATCGAGTGGGGGCTGGCAGCACCTGGAGTGTCTTACTTAGTGCGTAGGGAGAAGGCAGCTGTTGAGGCTGGAAAAGAAATGTGAGGCTCTGTAATGGGGCACACGTAATGCCAGGGGTGTTTGTGCTTAGACTCTGCAGGCAACAGGGAGCCACTGTGGGTGTCTGAGGATGAGGGCGGCAAGACCAAGCTCCATTTTAGAAGATATCTGGCAACAAGGTGCAAAATGAATTAGCTGTCAGGAACCCAAGGAGGAATTACCAGGGAGCAGTTGCTATGGAAATGGAAGCTCTTTGCAAACTGTGAAACTGGGTAAAACCTGCAGGTGGGAAGTTTGACTAGGGAATCCTTTGAATGAACATGTTCTTGTCCTCTCCAGCAAGGGGACAGTACTCTACTTTCTCTGGAGGGGAATGGGTTGGGCTAATTTCACATCTCTCCTCCTCCCCAGTCTCCTTGTGTGCAAAGGTAGAAAATGATAATAAGACTAGCCTGGGCCCAGAGCTGGGTGGGGACCTGGGGGCTGGAAGCTGTGTCTCAGGTCATGAAGAAGCAGAAATCTGCCAGTCTTCCTACTGTGACTCACTTTTGCCAGGAGTTGTCACTCTGAAAAGGCTCACTCGGTCAAGGTTGGTGAATCTCTAAATGAGGCTTGCACACCAGCTCGAAGGATAGACCTAGGTGCTCCGGAAAAACGGTGCTCATCCAGAATGCTCTGAGAGACCTCATTTCAAACCCTCAAGATGAGCCAGTTTCACTGGCCTTTGGGGGCCCTTTTAAATTACGCCTCTCAGCTTGACTTTTTTCGTTGTTGCTTTTACCAAGAAACATTAAAAATATCAAACTATACATCTTGATTGGGAGGTTCAGATAATATGGCCTCCATAGCTATGGGGCAAGTCATTTAACACTGTAAGTCCTCAGTTTCCTATCTGTAAAACGATTTGGACACATGGTAGCTGAGTCCACTCTTGCTGTGACAGTCCCAGACTGGTGGCCCTGGATATGAGATGCAGAGTTGGAGTCCTGACTCCATGCTAGCTGAGTAACCAGGTGAACTACTTTACCTCTCTGTGCCTCAGTTTCCTCCTCTGAACAACAGCGGTGATAATTGAACCTAAGCCACAGGTTGCTGGAAAGACTAAATGAGTAAATACAGGTGAAGTGCTCCGAAGAACATCTGGCGCACACAGAGTGCTCAGAAAGGCTCAGTTCTGTCACAGCCCAATGGTAGAAACGACCCAGGAGTCTGCCCTGGATGAATGAATAAACACAATATAGTCTATACACACAGTGGAACATAATTCAGCCTTTAAAAAGAAGGGATTTCTGATGCACGCTACAACATGGATGGACTTCAAAAAACAGTATGCTCAGTGAGGTAAGCCAGGCATGAAAAGACAAAGACTGTGTGATTCCACTTATCTGAGGGTCCTAGAGAAGTCACATCTGTAGAGACAGAAAGAACAGTGGCTGTCTGGGCTGGGGGAGGGGAGGGAGACGCTGTGTAATGGGGACAGCATTTCTATTTAATTTAATTTATTTTATTTTATTTTGTTTTATTTATTTTATTTTATTATTTTATTTTATCTTATTTTATTTTTCAGAGTTTCCATTTTGGAAGATGGAAAAAGTTCTGGAGGTGGATGGTGGTGAGGGTAGCAGAATAATGGGAAGGTACTTAATGCCATTTAATTGTACACTGAAAATGATGAAAATTATAAATTTTATGTTATGCATTTTTTACCACAACTTAAAAAAAAGAAGTGTTTACTGTTACCTTGAGTCTCAGCTATCAAGAGGTTTTCTCTGGAGAGGAGAGCCCCAAAGGATTTGACAATTACTGTGGGCCCCATAACTCTGGCAGGTAGAGCTCAAATTTGGCTTCCTCTCGTGCCTTCTCAGTTATGGTGAGTTACCTTTTCCCCTTCAAATACAACCCTTTCTGTGCTGCACCCCAAAGAACTGCAGAACAGCCGAGAAGGAAGAGTAGGAGGAAAAGAGGTAAGAGGTTCCCTGATTCTGCCGGCACTCCGGCTGTAGCTCCTGGCCCTCACCACGCACCCAATGGGAGTTATAGAAGTGGGTTCTTGTGAGGTCCCCTCAGAGTAGCACCAGGCAAATGGCAGGTCCCAGAGGAGCGATGCTAAGGCTAGGTGAGTATTGAGTTTGAAGGCGTTTGGGTCCCATTTGGGCCTTCAGCAAAGCCACTTCACTGTGGGACCCACAGGGTGTGAGGACCAGCCAGCCTGTACCTTGGGGAGGGGATTCTCACTTGTAATCTGTCCCAGCGAAATGCCCAGGACAAGGGCCTCCCCTGGCCTCCACTGGAGGAATCCCTCTTGGTGCTCTATTTAACGAATCTTTACTGATTATGTCCTCTAAGCAGGACTCCAAAGGGGATGCTGCTCAACCTTGGGGAGCTTAACCGATGCTGATTTTGCACAGATTCAGTGACCAGGATTGGGATCTTTAAAATTTTTATTTATTTATTTATTTATTTATTTATTTATTTATTTATTTAAGGGGAAGGGAGGGAGAAAGAGGGAGAGAAACATTGATATGCAAGGAGTATATAGATCAGTTGCCTCTTGCATGCCCCCAAATGGGGACCCATCCCACAACCCAGGCATGTGTCCTGACTGGGAATCAAACCGGCAACCTTTCAGTTTGCAGGCTGGCACTCAACCCACTGTGACACACCAGCCAGGGTGAGATTGGGATCTTTGAAAGCTCTCCGGGTAATTGCAATGTGCAACCGAGGTTGACCACTGCGGCACTGAAGTTCAGACAGGAGGACTGTGGCCTCCAAGAGCGGAGGAGGAGCTGCAGCAGAGGCATGTTCAGAAGAGCCAAGGAAGAAACAGAGCAGCGGCTTCCCAAGGCACAGTCGTGTGCCAGGCGGGCTGTTTCTCATGGGCAGGGTCATTGGCCTGAAGCTGATTCGGTCTTTGCACACCCAGTGACCCCACCTTGTGTGTTGAGGACATGGTTTTGTGAAATACGCAATAAAAGAAATGGTCACTTTTCTGCCAGTCATGCTATCTGGGCTCTTCCCTTTGACTTGACTTGTAAGGCCTGAGAGGGGTGTGGCCAAAACAAACCCTGTCACGTCCTGTCCTGTGGGTGTCTGCTGACTGCAGAAGGCTCCTGCTGACTTCAGCTCTTCTGAAGTAGTAACGACACTGTCCAATGGGTTTCTTCCCTCGGTGAGGTCTGCTGTTTCTTCTGTTTTGAAATCCACTGTGGCAAGGCAGTGACTCACTTCCCCCAGTGTACTTGGAGGAGTGCTGCCGCTCCTGGGCCCGCAGACCCTGCAGGCACCTCCCCTTCTAGAGTTCCGGGACTGGGGTGGAAACTTCCAGACTCAGCCGCAAGGGCCTGCAATTCTAATTTCACCTCTCCCACTGTTGGGCGGTGGGGAGAGGGGGGTGTCGTATGGACAGCTAGGTGACATTTGGGGCTTGAGTTCTCTGTAGGAAAGGAGATGTGCCGTTGGCCCCAATTCAGACCTTTCAGGAGGGCGGAATGTTGTGGTGCTTGTGCAGATTTGAATGCCCTGCCGGGTGACTGACACTAAGCAGCTTTTGTGCCGCCATTCAGGACGCATCATCACCAGACCCTGTTCTAGGCTCCTGGAAAATGGCCAAGGCAAGGCAGGTGCGGGCACTGCCTCCTTTTATTTTTTAAGACTTCGTTTATTTAGAGAAGTTTTAGGTTTACAGCAAAATTGAGAGGGAAGTGCAGAGATCTCCCAAACACCCGCTGCCCCCACACAAGCACAGCCTCCCCCAAGATCAATGTCACCCATCAGAATGGTGCAGTCTCACCAATAATGAACCTGCCCCAACACATCATAATCCCTCCCAGCTCCTAATTCACCTTCAGGTCCGTTCCTGGTGGTGCACATTCTACAGGGTGGGGCCAAAGTAGGTTCACAGTTGTGAGCATGAAAAATAATATAATAATTAGTACATAATAATGCAAGAATAAACTGCATTCCACGTACAACTGTAGACCTACTTTGGCCCCACCCTGTGTGGGTTTGGACAGATATGTAATGTATCCACCACGCTGGGGTCAGACGGAGTGATTTCACTGTCCCAAAACCCCTCTGTGCTCACCCTACCCATTTCTCCCTCCCCTGCCTCTGGCACCCACTGGTGTTTTAAAGTATCCTCGGTTTTGCCTTTTCCAGAATTTCATATAGTTAGAATCATACCATATACAACCTCTCCACATTGGCTTCTTTCCTTTATAATATTCATTTAAGATTCCTCCAAGTCTTTTTTTTTAAAGATTTTATTTCTTTATTTTTAGAGAGAGGGGAAGGGAGGGAGAAAGAGAGGGAGAGAAATGTCAATGTGCAGTTGCCAATATAAACATTTTTGTGAAATAGGTGGAAAGGAATACCTCATTGGCTTAATTCGCAATTGCCTTATAACCAATAAACATCTCTCTGCTTATTTGTCTAGTCCTTTAGTTTCCTTGTTCTGAAAATTACCCATTCATACTTTTTGCCCATTTTCCCACTAGGCTCTTGTCTCTGGCTTGTTGATGTGCATGAGTTTCTGCATATTTTAGATATTAGTCCCTTTTTGGCTTCGGATATTGCAATATCTTTTCCTAATCTGTTATCTATTCATTATATTATATCATGTCCTCTGTTTGGAGGGATCACATTTGTGCTGAGCCTCATACCAAACTGTGCTTTTGAAGTTTTTTCTAAGAAGCGCTTCTTCGCCTTCAGTTCACAGAGATGTTACCTGCAGTCTTCTTCTCTATTACCTTCAAGGGCGTCTTTCACAGTTGGGGCTGCAGTCCCCTTAAGAACAAATTTGTAAATGGTGCTGCTCCGGGCCCAGCCTTGTGTGTCCTGGCTCACTTTCCTCCCTGGATCTTCGCATCAGCTCTCTGAGCCAGAGGAGAAAACTGAGGACAAAGAAGGTCACAATGCTAGCAAGCACCAGAACCCAAATCTGATTTCCTTTCCTCAGATGTCAAACTGCTAGACTGTAGTACAGATCTCTGAGGCAGGGGACTGATTACACCAGGATCCCAGGGCATAATCCCCCCAGAGCAGGGGGGATTATGAGGCTCTGGGTTCTGAAATGCTGTGGATCCCCAGGAAGGGCCACACCCAACGCCCCAGTTTCAGTAGGCAGCCCATGCCCACAGCTGACTCAAAAGTTACTTCTCCTCCCTCATTGTAAGGCCTCCTTCTACTTACTGCCTGGGTTGATGAACTCTAATAAATCATAATTATGACTACCATAGAGTGAACGCTTTCTAGGCACCAGGCACTGTTCTAAGGTCTTAATGTATATGCTCTCATTTGACATTCACAACAACCTTATGAGGTGCATGCAATCATTGTACCCATTTTGCAGATCATAAAATTGAGGCCAAGGTTCTGCTAGTAGCAGAGCAGATACATGGACCCAGGTCAGTAGAGCATGGAGCCCGCATGTCAACCACCACATCATACTGTCTGTCCCTTGTAAGGTACATTATACTCCCGTCCAGATCAGGTGCAACTATCAGAAATGATACAATACAGTCCTGGCTGGTGTGGCTCAGTGGATTGAGTGCCGGCCTGGGAACCGAAAGCTGGCCAGTTCAATTCCTTGTCAGGACACATGCCTGGGTTGTGGGCCAGGCCCCCACTTGGGGGCATGTGAGAAGCAACTGATCTATGTATCTCTCACATATTGATGTTTCTCTCTCTTTCTCTCTCCCTTCCCCTCTCTCTAAAAATAAATAATTTTTTTTAAAGAAATTATACAAGTGACTGAACTAGGCTCTGACTTTCATTTTGTGTTGTTGTACCAGATGCTGCCATTTGACTTTTCAGGCTCCAGAATCACCTCATCAGAGACTTGCACTCACCTTGGTGGCCTGGTTACCTCCCATCCCTGCTGGCGTGAAACCCTCTAGACATCTCACCCTGCAAAGAAAGGCCTCCTCATTCATTAAGGCTTGCGGTGTGGGGAGACTGTGTTCAGGAAACATTCGGTTGATTGTAGGACCTGTTTCCCAGCCCAACTGGACAGCAGGGCACTTGTCACTGTGTCTGGCAGATGCTCTCAGTCCCCATTGTGTAACTAGATCTGGGGACCTGCTTCTGGGTGGAGCCTGAGCTGGCTCTGGGGCCTTTGTTCCTCTCCCCCAGGACCCACAGCCCTCAGACCCTGTGCTTTCTTCGCGCTGGTCTTTTTTGTACCCCATCTTGGTTACTGTTCATTATCTTCACGTTTTCCCCTCCTCCTCTCTTGCCTCCAGATTTCATCTCTGCATTTTCCCTATCGTATTCAACGACTGGCATCTACCTGTCCTTTCCTAGCCCTTCTTTTTCTCTAGCCATTCATCCTAAACCCATACTGGCACTGGCTTGGTACAAGTCATTTCTCCTTCCCTCCCTGCCCACCCCCCCACCCCCCCACCTCCA
>PVKU01008141.1:0-77339 GCA_004027475.1 Anoura caudifer | reverse complement strand
GAATTATAGGGGTACCAGAAGGGGAAGAGGAAGAGCAACAAGTGGAAAACTGATTTAAACAAATAATAAAGGAGAACTTCCCCAATCTGGCAAAGGAAATAGACTTCCAGGAAGTCCAGGAAGCTCAAAGAGTCCCAAAGAAGGTGGACCCAAGGAGGAACACACCAAGGTGCATCATAATTACATTAGCCAAGATTCAAATCAAGGAGAGAATTCTAGAAGCAGCAAGGGTTAAGGGGACAGTCATCTACAAAGGAGTTCCCATCAGACTGTCAGCTGATTTCTCAAAAGAGACCTTCCAGGCAAGAAAGGGCTGGAAAGAAGTATTCCAAGTCATGAAAGGAAACGACCTATATCCAAGATTGCTTTATCCAGCAAAGCTTTCATTTAGAATGGGAGGGAAGATAAAGTGCTTCTCAGATAAGGTCAAGTTAAAGGAGTTCATCATCACTAACCCCTTATTCTATGAAATGTTAAAGCGACTTATCTAAGAAAAAGATAAAAAATAGGACAGTAAAAAGACAGCAAGGTCACAGATATTAACAACCATACCTAAAACAAAAGCAAACAAAGCAAACAGCTAGACCAGGAACAGAAACACAGGAATGGAGATCACATGGAGGGTTAGCAACAGGGGAGTGGGAGGAGGAGAGAGGGGGAAAAGGTACAGAGAGTAAGTAGCACAGACAGTGGGTAGAAAATAGACAGGGGGAGGGCAAGAATAGTGTGGGATAAGTAGAAGCTAAAGAACTTATGGCACATGGACATGAACTAAAGGGGAGAATGTGGGAGGGAGGGGGTGTGCAGGGTGGAGGGGAATGATGGGGGAGAAATGGGACAATTGTAATAGCATAATCAATAAAATATAATTTTAAAATAAAAAATAGAAATATATTGATGATTTTGTCCCACATAAACTCATCTTATTTTATATGACATTTCTGCTTTTTAAAAGTCACTCTCTCACTCTAGTTTGAAATGGAATTTAGTGTAATAAACATTTACTTAATAAACACACCAGGGCAGAGGAACTGGGATGATGGATTGTCTCACTTTTAAAAATCCACTGGCAAAAACTAACCTACTCTTTTTCAATTTAACTTGACTGAATCTCTTTGGCTGGCAGCCTCTCTGCACTCCACTGAACTGGCAGTCATATTTTCAAGAGACACGTGGATTTAGAAACTTAATCTTTAAATCCCTAATAGCTTGGTCTCTGCTATAATTCACTAATTCCCTCCTGTTTGTTCAAATGAAAGGAAAAGCTTAAAGGGGAGGGATGAAATTATTTTTTAAAAAAATCAATAACAAACCTTGAAATGGATGTGGAGCCCTTTTGTTCAAGGGGATCAAAATGCATTACATTATGGCTTATACATTTTTTACATTTTCATGCATCCATTTTCTCATATTACAGATTTAATAGCTAAGGCTTCAAGTTGCTGTATTGTTTTCCTTTGTTCAATCATTTATTTGACAAAAATGCATGGAGCGTTTCCAACGCAGAAAGCATTTGACTGGATACACATTGTGTCAGGTCACATCATTGGCTTCAGCATGTTTAAAATCCAACAAGGGAACTAAGGATCACAAACACCAGCTAGTTACAGACTAAGTGTGGGCAAGGAAGGATGGGTCTCTGCTGGTTAGTCATAATGAAGGAGGTGCCGTTCATCGCAGAGCTTGAAGAACAGGTGAAACTTCAATATGCGTAATGGAAAGAAAAAGAATTAATGAATGACACAATGTAAAAGGCACAAGTCTGGGAAGTGGCAGATCTGGTTTCCGACTCCTGTTAGAAATTTATTTCATGAGCCCCAGGACCTCAGGGTCTTCATTCATAAAATGAGGAATTGGGTTAGGTGATCTCCAACTTCCCTCCAAACTTTAATTAGTATGAATGGTCTGGAATGAGCAGTAATCAAGATGAGCTGGTGAAAGAAATAGTAGTAGGTTTTGAGAGCCCTGGCTGGTGTTGCTCAGTGGATTGAGCACCAGACTGCGAAGCAAAGGGTTGCCGGTTGGATTCCCGGTCAGGGCACATGCCTGGGTTGTGGGCCAGGTCCCCAGTGTGCAGCATGCAAAAGGCAAGCACACATTGCTGTTTCTCTCCCTCTTTTTCTTCTTCCCTTCCCCTATCTCTAAAAATAAATAAAATTTTTAAAAATATATTAAAAAAGAAATAGTTACCTTGAACATATTAATAATACTCAGTTGACCAAAAAGTTCATTTGCTTTTTTCCCTGTAAGATGGCTCTAATAGATCTTAGTTGTCTTTAACTTCATTTGAAATAATTTTGTTAGATTGTATTGTGACAGCTGTATATCAGTGTGCATTTAAAAAACATCAAAATTGGTGAATTTTTGTGCAGCCATTATTAATATTCATGATGGAAGAAAATAAGCAATGTTTTCAGTATACTATGCTTTATTATTTCAAGAAAGGTAAAAATGCAAGTGAAATACAAAAAGAAGATTTAAAAATATTTGTGCAGTGTATGGAGAAGGCGCTGTGACTGATCAAATGTGTCAAAAGTGGTTTGTGAAGTTTCACGTGGAGATTTCTCACCGGATGATGCTCAATGGTCAGGTAGACCAGTTGAGGTTGATACTGATCAAGTCAAGACATTAATTGAGAAACGTCAGTGTTACACCATGTGGGAGATAGCTGACATACTCAAAATATCCAAAGTTATTGGTGAAAATGAAAACTGCATTTTTATTTTATGGAAAAAACTAAACAAACTTTTTGGCCACCCCAATGATAAAGGGGTGGTCTAGCATTAAAATGGTACCAGATTTTAGTTTTAGAACAAAAACGTTTGAGTGTGCTCCACCCATCATTTGACATTTAGAAAACAGTACTGAATGGCCAGATATTTGTGGGAGACTTTGTCACTCTTCCCTTTGCACTTCCAGTTGCTCCAATTACTTGTTTCAGAAAAGTCTGGTAATTTCTTGCTCTTGGCAGAGAGGAACCAGTCCCTTTGGGGTAAAATTTAGGAATTTGGGATCTTTAAGACACGATGTCATTAATTGTGGCATCCCAGAGAGGGAGCCAAGACCCTTCGCTGGCATCAGGAATTCCTCTTTCTATTCTGTTTTATAAAAGCTGCTGATTTTTTTAACAGGTTGGTGGCTTAGGGAACTCATGAAAGAAAATATATTATTTCAGCTTATAAAATATTTATGAAGGTTAACTTATTCTGAGCCAGGTTTGGTCAAGTTAAAATCATTGACCAGCTCTTATGGAGATGCCATATGACTCCCCCCACTTTAAAATTTTTCCTCCAGCTAAACAGAGCTGCGCCTTGCCTTGCATTGCCTTGCTATCCCAAGGCATCGTAGCTGAGTGTAAGGGAGCAACACACTGGGGAATGTAATAGTTTGAACTTTATTTGATGGATAGCAAGAAGTAATTGATTTTTATTTTTGAGCAGGGAATGGTTTGATTTGAACCTTTCATTAGGAAGATTGATTTGGAGACAGAAGGCAGCATGGTCAAAGACACTGGAGGAGGGAGACTGTACAGGAGAGAAAGCTGCTAGGATGCACTGTAAGAAGTTGACCTGATGATAGTAGTAAGATTGAAATGGAAGGGATCCAAGAAATGTTGAGAAGAAAGATGCTGTCCAATAGAAATGTAAAGCAATCCTCATATGTAATTTAAATTTTCTGGTGGCTGCATTAAAATAAACAAAAAGAAATAAAAAAGTAATTTTAATAATATATGTTATTTAACCCAATATATCCAAAATGTTGTCATTTCAACATGTCATCAATGGAAAAAGACATTGATATATTTTGCATTCTTGTTTACTGTACTAAGTGCTCAAAATCTGGTGTGTACTTTGCACCTACAGCTCATCTCAGTCCAGACAGCCACGCTGCAAGTGTTCAACAGCTACATGTGGCTAGTGGCTACTACACTGTTCAGTGAAGCCCTAGAATGGCAAGAAATCATATATAGATTGGAGCCTGGAAGGGGAGAGGAGAGAGAATCTGAGAGTTTGAGTGTAGAGGAAATGGTTCCTTTACTAATACTGGAAATGTTAGAAGATGCATGTGGTTGTGGAAAGAGAGGGAGAGAGAGAGAGGATGAGCAAGTAATGATTCTATCATTCTGACTTAAAGATGCCCTCAAAACAGCTGTTGGCACATATGGAGCAGACAATTGTAAAGGCAAGGTGAAAAGATAGCATGGAAGACAGAACTCAGAGTGGACATTCAGACTTGGGAATTGATTGGAATGAGGGCATTCTATGTGGTCACCAAGTGCAGGGAGAGGAGAGAGCCTTGAGAAACACTCCAACTGGAGGGTACAAGAAGGTAAATGAAAAGGGGTCACAGCCAGAAACCTGGAAGGAGAACCAGGTTGAGCAGTGCCAGAGTGAGGGGCCACTGAGCTGAAGTCTACCCAGGATCCAGAAGGCACAGACAACAGGAGGAAAGTGGAAGCAGAGTAAGAAAGTTGTGATAAGAAATGCATGTTTTAAGTTTGAGTTTCATTCTGCCATGAACTGACTTGAAAGTAGTTACTGTTTTTCTGAGCTCCCACTTTCTATGTAATAAAATAATAAAAGGTAACACATATTACTTGCTTCTTCTTCTAGGTGCAAATACTGTGCTGAGAGCTTTATAAACATGATCCTGTCTAGTTTTCACAAAAGCCTCATGAAATACATGTTAGGGTTTATACTGTGATAGGGCACTGTTAGCTGCTGATATGGCCAAGGGACCATATACAACTCATCCCAGACACCTTTCTTCTGAGCGAGGCTCTCAAGATGCACATGCGATATGGCAAATAGCAGACTAATAAATTTGTGGAATTACTATATATATGTACATATAGTAGGTATATATTTTATTACCTCTCCCCCAAATAAACACCACTTCTATCAGCTTAACCACATATTTTCTTAGACTATTGGGCATATTAACCCCCAAACAACCAGTTACTATATTTGGATTGCTCCTGAAATCAACAAATCAACTTTGCCATGCTCACTTGATCTAAACTCTCTTAGGTCAGCCTCTAAAAAATGTCTAGGCCTGAGGAAAGACATTCCATTATAGGCTTTTGGCACAGGCAAACATTGATTATTCTTGCCTTGATTTGGCATCAACTTCTTGTGATTTAACTCAGACCTCACTTCTTAAGTAATTATTTATCTTCTCAAAACTGAGCCTAAAATCACATTGTTTTTTTTCAAACCACTAATAGCCACCTTTTGTGAAAGTTGCCAGTTAAGAAATATAAGCTATGACTGTCACTCAGCCACAGCAGAACAGTCGGTTTCTATTGAGTGCTTTTTATGTACCAGTTATTCTACACTCTGGTTGTGAATTAATTCATTTAATTATCCCAGGACCCTGTGAGTTAGATGTTATAATTATACCTCTTTCATAGAGAGAGTCTGGGCAACAGACGTGTATGATACTTGCTCAAGATCACACAGTTAGTAAATTGTAGAACTGGGATTTAAAAATAGCATGGCTTTAACTACTAGGCTTGGTGTATTTCAAATTAAGGTCATGGATGTCTGAAATGCATAGAAACATTCTAAAAAGTTTAGGCCCCAATGTGAGAACCAATTTGAATTTCTTAATAAAAATTACAAGCTCACTGGAAATTTTGTTATTTCATTACATCGATGCTCACTTATTCAGCATCCATGATACAGCACAGCGAGAGAGGATGTTGTAATGCATACAGTCTAGTTGGGGAGGCAAAATTGACGCACAGAACATTCAGAGAGCAATCAAAGTGTGTAGTCAAATGAAATGTGTTGTATTAAATTATTTATTAGAAGCATAAAGAAGAGGGAACATGCAGAGAGCCAGTGTGAGCTGGCAAAGACTCACAAAGGATCTTAGACGATAGAGAGAAACTGGATGAGGAGAGGGGATAGAAGGGTACAGCTGCCAGGAAGAACAAGATGATGCTAAACGGAAGCTCAGGGAGGGGAATGAGCATGGTATGCTGGTTTCTATGCTTCAGTCCTCTCTTTCCCTCTCCATCTCCCCATCCACGCCTCCCTCCCCTGCTCTGTGCACACACATATAGGGTGGGGCACAAGTCAGTGTACAGTGGTTTTATGAAAAGTTAGACAGTAATTAATAAATAATAGTACAAGAATAAACTCTCTGTTTTGCTGAATCACAATTGTAAACCTACTTTTGCCCCACCCTGTATGCCAACCATACATATATGGTTGTGGCTGCATATGATTGTGTATATCAATATATATGTGTAGATTTACCTCCAAATAATATTTGCCTTCCGTACACCAGTGTTCAAATGTTTCTGATAAACTCAGAAATGTGATTGGATGCTCCAGATGACAATTTGTCATTTTTAAATCTGCAATGGCTAACTCATAAAATAAGAGGATATGAGAGAGAAATGCAGTGTCGGTTACCCTTGACTATGTTCATCAAAACCATCCTTCTTTCAGAAATCAAGGACAGGCCAAAAACTACACCAGTAAGATATTTTTCATTAAAAAATATAAGTCTTTAAAATGGCAAATGTGATGGTTTTTTGATAGACACCATACTTTTACTTGTACACAGTTTTGGTTTATCATTGCTATGGGAAATAAAGGGAAAATTGCTCTATAATATTATCCCTCCGTGTTCAATAATAAATTTCAAGAAAAATAAAATATTCCTCCAGTCTAGTGGTGAAAATCCTCAGTTTTATGGGTTGAAGCAGAGTTCTGAGTCATGGCTGCTGTTACCAAAAAAAAAAAAAAAAAGCTAGGTGTCAAAGACCAGGATAAGAAATTCTTGTATAAAACTCACATTGTCCTTTGCTGCCTGGATTGTGTAAAACAAAAGAACCAAAATTTCTGGGTTTTAATTTGGAAACATAGTAAATTGGATTTGATTTGCCACAGGATCTGTACAACTGGTAAAAATGTTACTTCATATATAACTGGAAAAAACTATAATCCACAGACTAGCACTTAAGAGCTATCCTTTCTCATGTAAATTGAGTATAAGAATTTTTGCTCTATTATTGTATGCTTAACAATCTTCCATGAGCAACTTGTGGAGGAATAGTCACATCCATATTCTGCAGATTTACTCAAATGGCCAAATGCTATTTGGGCACCATGGTATCTGGGAGTTCACTAACATAGTAGAAACAGGTGGCCAAATTGATTCCCCCCCACTTTCAAAAAACCCATCATGAACTTCCAGTTGTGCTAAAAGGCATCTAGTACAAGTATTGATTCTGATTCCATCAACAGAAGGCATATCTGTCTGTGAGTCTCTTTGTCTGGGTATGTACTCAAGACATTAGCCTCTTGGTTTTGATTTCTCTAGATTTCTGGAGTTACTTTTCCTTTAATATTTAAGCAAAAAAATCAGAACTCCTCACATATTATCGGAAACCTAGCATATTTTCCAATAGCTACAATGATTTCTGTTGGGGTTGGTTGGTAAGAGACATCACTCAGATTTTTCTGACAGCTTCTGACTTCTCATCCTTGTTCTGCTGAATTATCAATCTTTTCTCAGCTCTTCATTTGCTATCTCTCAGTCCCTTGTCCTGTACTGTTTTTCTCTGCTTTACATTGTTTGAATCACTGTACTACTAAAATGACATTGAGCCTAGGCTATGTGTGGAACAGGTTGAAAACTTGGGGGTTAAGAAAGGGTTATATAAAATATGCAGCATATTAGATGAAATCTAACCTTCAGTGTTAGACAGGATTGTTCTTAAACTTGATCATCCCCATTACAACTAATTTTCACTGGTCATAGATTTGGCTTGAGCTGTAGTCTATTGCCCTATTGCTGGTTCCCCCTCATCCATCACCTGACTCCCCTCTCTCTTCAATTTGTTAATCCTTAACTCGTAATCCTTAACTTCTGTCAAATTGTTTACCTGTATCTTCAAGTAGAAGTGCATTACCAAGAACAGCCACCATAGGCTCTGCTCTGAGGACCTTATCTTCATCACCAAAGCACTCCTTGATATGATCTGTGTGGTCAATTTGTAAGCTTAAAATGTTTTTTGAAAAAGTGACACATGTTGAAAATAGTACAGAAGAAATATGTCTGGCACTTATTTCAAAATAATCCAGGGGAGAGGAGTAGGTAGAGGCAGAGATGAAGCAATGGGGACTATGGGTTTTTGTACTGGTATCAACACTGATGATGATTGTGGATGTTGGGTGATGGGTACATGACAGGGGTCCATTACATTTTTCACTCTATTTTTTATATGTTTAAAATACTCTATAAGACAAGCTAAAATCTTTTCTACCTATATGTAAATATATAATTTGTATATAATTGGTTAACATATACTATAATATACATAGTAAATATATTACATAATGAATGATTAGATGTAATAATTATATTATATATAATTATATATAATAATTAGTATAAGCCAATTTAAGAGATTAATACACTGAAATTGAAGGATAAACACAAATATTGGATGAAAGACCAACTTAAAGACACATGAGGTATTTTAGGAAGGAGAGATACAATGATAACAAATGTATCGGTTATCTTTCAGTGCACAACAAATTATAACAAAACTTAGTGACTAAAAACAAGGAATATTTATTATCTCAAAGTCCCATGGATTAGGAATCTAGGCACAGCATAGGTGGGTGTCTCTAGATCAAGATGTCTCATGGGGCTGCAATCAAGTTGTTGACTGGGGTCTAGACTAGGTGACCATTTGCTTCCAAACTCATTGTGCAGCTCCTGGCAGGTGTCAGATCCTCAGCAGCTGTTGGCCAAAGATGTCAGCTCCTTGCTCACATGGCTCTCTCCCTTGGGTAGCTTCACACCATGGCAGTGCTGTTCTTTAGAGAGTGACTGAGAGAGCAAATTCCAGATAAAAGACACCTTTTTGCAACCTATTTATGATGACATGCCATTGTTTCTGCTCTCTATTTTGTTAGGAGCATGTCAACTGAGTCTAGCCCACAAGAGAGAAGATTACATAGAGGCGAGAATGCTTGGAGGTGGGGATTATTAGGGCCACAAAGGAAGCTGCCTCTACAGTATGTACTTTAGGCTCCAATAATTCACATTCTTCCCACATTCAAAATACATTCAATGCATTCATCCTCTTCCAAGGTTCCTGGTCTCATTCCATTACAGCATCAACTCGAAGTCCAGAACCTGGTCATCTAAATCAGGTCCAGGTGTGGCTGAGGTTCTTGGGTATAACTCCTTAAATCCAGCTCCTTGTGTGCACTTTCTGTCAATATATGGGCTTGTGAAATTAAAGATCCAGCTTATCTGCTCCTCACACCCTCAACACACAATAGTGCGATGGGTATAGGATAGCCATTGAACACATTCCTGGTCCAAAAAGGGGGACATGGGAGCCATCAAGGAGAGACTTTCATACATAGCAATTCTGAAATCTAATACGAAAAATGTTGGAATTTTTTTAATTAGGTCCAGCAATCATTCCTTTGGCTCAGCCCTTCAGGCTTGTAACAGTTGGCCCAGACTGCCATAACGATACCACGGACTGGGTGGTTAAATAACAGAATTTATATTCTCACACTTCTGGAGGCCAGAAGTCCAATATCAGGGGGCCAGCAGTGTCAGTGTCCGGTGTGCCCTGTTGACCTGGTTTGCAGGTGGCTGCCTTCATGCCACAGCCTCACATGACCTTTCCTCCGCACTTGTGCAGTGAGGGAGAGAGCTGGTGTCACTCCGTCTTCTGAGAAAAATGCCAATCCTATCCACTTAGGGTTTACTTTTATAACAACACTTAACTTTACCGCCTTAAAGGCCCTATATCTACCTGAAGGGTTAGGGTTTCATATAAATTTTAGGGATGTAATTCAGTCCATAACAGGGCTCCTGGTTCTACCTGCTGAGTCACCTTTCCTTTTTGATGAAAGATATCACTTTTGCCAATGCGTAGTTTTCCCAGGCTACTTTCTGATCTTTTGGGGGATCCAATTGCCTTTTTGTACTTTCGTGCTGTCTCTATCCTATTCAACCCCAGGTGGCAGTGACACACCTTTACTCTCAAAGGGACTTTTGTATGACTGAATAGTTCTCTGAGGCATTACCTTTGATCTTTCTGAGGTCTTAACAAAAAATTTTGCAGTCACACCCTTGGCTTCATCTCTAGACTAAGGGTACAATATCATGTCTTTGATATTTTTTGCCAGAAATGCACAACTGTATTTCATCATGAGGAAACATCAGACAAACCCAAAGTGAGAGACGTTCTATAAAACAACTAGCCAATACTCTCCAAGAGAGTCAGGTCATGAAAAATAAAAGTAACAAAAGAGATAGACAACTGAGTACAACATGTGGTCCTGGCCTGGATTTTAGTCCAGAAAATCGTCAAAGGAATGTGTAAACTGTGTTATAAATTAGGGTTGTGTTGTTATTCAAGGATACTCAACAATCTGATATGTCTGAAAAAAATGGGGGCAGGGTGCATTTCTAGACAGCCCTGATTCAAAATCGGAGTCACAGATAGTAGGGGTTAGAGCAATACAGATCATCCAGTTTAGCCAATTGGGAGTGTGTGGTAGGTGAATGCATATGTTAATTTCTGAAGAATGATAATTAATGAAAAAAGGGTAGGCAGACAGTAATGGAGTATAGAATAAGCATTAGAACAGTTTTTATCATCAGATAAATTTTGGCTCTGCTCCTTACCAGTGATGTGAGCTTTGGAAAAATAATGATTAATTCTGCTCCCAGGTTTTAGCATAATAAGACCTGCCTCAGAGACCTGTGTGGATTAAATGAGGAACTGCATATCAAGAGCATGATATAGAGTAAGCATCCAATTAATGGCAGCCTTTGTTTACATCATGTTGATGGTGATGACGATGGCAGGCCACACCTAAGCAGACTAGTGATGTGGACAGAGGTGTCTCATAGAGACACTGGATAGCAATGTGGATAAAACAGGCAAAACAACTCTCATGACAATTTATCAATATCCCATGAATTAAGGGAAAGAGTTACAGCTCAATGAGCCTTGGAAGTTTCAGGATCCCACTCAGACACTACAGAGAGTTGAGAGAGTTGGCTGAATCCAGAAAGACTATTTCTGAACTCTCCACCCACAGGTAGAAATGGAACTAATATATTCATTTTATCACTCAGGAAATGAAGAGAAATTAGCTACAGCAGGGTTTCTCAACAGCAGCATTATTGATATTTGGAGTTAGATCACTCTGGACCCTGGCCCCATGAAGGATGGGTGTGTGGGAAAAGCCAAAGGGAGAATGAAGTCACCAGCAAGCGAGGGGCCTTGAAGATGAATTTAGCAGGCTTGCATTTCAAGGGCATGGACTGAAGTTAAAAAATGTAACACTATTTTCTGTAAGCAAAATACATTTTCTGACTTTGAATCTTCCTTTGCTCATAGGCACAAACATAGTCATATTTATTCTAGGTAAATTCTGTGAAAATATAGTAAATTTTCAGGCAATCCTACTTTATAATCCAGGCACACTTTGGGATAAAATTTTATCTTTGGCTTTTTTGCCTTCTTTTCCCCCTGGATTTGAATCTAAGTTGGAGGAATGTGGAAGGTTGATAAAGAACTTTGCTCAAAAGCCATGCAATAGCGTTAGGAAGGAAGCCATCGGCTTCTTAGTTTTGATGTGTTTGACCCCATGCAGATGTCCTTTGAGCTGTAACTCATCTGCTTTGGTTTTCAGGCACACGTCGTGTTTTGCCATCTGCCAAAATGGTCATCAGAGTTCAGTCATCAGCCTTTGCCCAGGGGTTACCCATTTAGAACTTTGGGAAGATGCCATGCTACATTTGCCTCTGCTGCCCAGTCTCTAGGTGACTTTTGGTCTTCCTTTCCATGTCCTAGTTATTCTCCCCACATCTTGAGATAGAGGGTTCAGGGATGCCGAGAGGCACTCACTGTGTCCCTAACACTGTCTCTTACCCATCTCTGCTCTATTACCAGCAAATGCTATTTTCATGAAGGACATTGGCTTGGTCACTAACTCTCAGAGTTTAGACTAAACCAGTGAGGTATTCTGTTCCATCATGATGGTGTCAGGAATTTCTCTATGAAGGTTGCTCTCTCTTAGAGACTCACCTAGGATGCAAGAGATGGGTCCCTTTTGTTATTGGAAACCAAAATTTAAACGACAATCCCATTGAATCCTTCCCTTCCTTCAGGTGTGGGGTGAGTGATGGGGAGAGTCAGGGTCAGGGCACAAAGGAAGACAAAAATCTATATGTGCCTGACTCTCTTCCAAATTTGCTCCATTTCCTGCACAGCTCATATGGTTTTGTGGTCAGAGGGCAGTAATAGAAGTAAGGATATATTTCACCATATTGTGTTTCCTTTCAAATCTTTTTGAAACCATACATTATACTTGCACTGAAGCTTTTGAATTTAGGAGCCACAAGTTTGGAATCTTTGCTCTCCAGCCCCACCGGAGAACTGGTCCAGGGTGAATGATAGCTCATATGTCAAGCTCTACTCTGGAATGGGCACAGGAGAAAAGATCAATTAATATTTCAAATTATTTCCCTGATGAGGGAATGTTGTTCAGGTTTAGCATGGCTTCTAACAGAAATGCTTCCTTCCATTCATACCTCTCTAACGATATAGCATGCCCTCAAAAGGATTCAAGTACCCTAGACACTCTTCTCATAAAGCACCACCAGTTCTCCTTGGGGCGCTGTTCTGATTTCACTCCTGCCATGCGCATGCCCCCCTCCACTGCCAGGTTCCTTTTGTGTCACGTGCCTGCACCTTCCTTACACTTTCCTGGATCATATCCATAAGACACAAGGTTGGGTTCAACTATCTCATGAGATCTTTCCCGAGCATCTTTCTTTTCTAATTAGCTAAGACTTAATTCCTTCTCTGTTATTATTTGTTTCATGATTTTCAAGTTAAAGTTTTTCCCTACAAGAAATACGTCACTTGAATGTAGTGATCTTGCCATATACTCTGTATACTGTGGAGGGTTTAGCATGGTGCTGGTACATAGTAGATGATAAAAATTGGCTCATTGCTCTACACTGGTTTAAAAAGAAATATGAAAGTCTAAGAACTGTTGTAAATCATTTTCTGAGTTTTGACAACAGTGTTATTTCTGTTTCCTGGAGACATAAAAGGCTTCTGAAATATAAAAATGAATAAAGCTAATTTCCTAAATTTTTACCGTATTATTTACACTGAGGTAATGATCATAGATATGACAAGCTTTAAAACTGCCAAGTGCACAGTCTGGTTGGCTCTGTGTAGTCGCCGCCACTGTTCTCCCAGCACGTTATGCTGTTTTCAGAGTCAGCTGTCCTTGCCATTTCGGAGTTCCCTTTACAAGAGATGAGTGTGAGGATACGTTTAACAAAGCAGAGGGAGGCCAAATACAGAGATTAGAGAAACAATTACATATATTATTAATATCAACCATAATAATAATTTCCCAAATACCTTTCTTGTAGATGAAGATAAAATTACTAAAAATTCCACTGGATAAATCAAAATCATAGTCAATTATAAATAGAATTATATAATTGTATTATTATTTTATTACTATTTTTATCTTACTAAAAAGACTTTGATTTTATCAATAGTCCATTCATTCATATATTCATTCATTCAACAAATGATTATTAACCATTTACTACTTGCTAGGTATAAGGGTTACAATGTTCTCTGCCCTCGCTGAACTTACAAATTTTAGTTTTTAATTATAAAGTGATTTAATTTTTATGTAAGAAAGAACTGTAATCAAAATAACAATTTTATCAGGCATTTATAGACTCCCTAAATGGCTCCATTTTTGTGCATACTTAAAACTTCAAAAAAATCACTTAAAATGTTTCAAAAACATACTTAAAAGTTAAAAGGGCAATAGATATATGAATACATTGTATATTGATTTAAAAATTGTATTTGCTTCTTCTCTTCTGGCCAAGAAGACACTTGTGATCTGTGTTGAAAAAGTAGCACGATGATTTATACTTTTTAAGGTAATTGACCTTAGGGAGGACTCAAGAAGAGGAGAAATGATGCTCAAAAATACCCTGACTCACTGTTGCCGGAATCAAGAGCGTTGTTTCAATATCAGCACTTGAAAGATAAGCACGAGCAGCCTCCAAGGGAGGGGATGTTCACTGGAGATCTATGACTCCAAGTGGGAAGACAGAGAAGCTACTCAGATGTTGACAAGCAGAGGCAAACAAACACTTATGCCAGAAATGTACACACTTACTATCATAACATCATCATCCCTACTCTGCCCTGGTAGGTAAATAGACGTTTTAGAGTCTTCCCAGGAATATGGCATTTGTAGGATTTTAATTTAAACAGCTTTCAGTGGGATGTTAAAGAAGGTCTCTATACAGGCAAATAAACCGGATACCTAGTAGTTCTTTGGATAACTTGGATAACTTTACGGAGCCAGCGAGTGCCATCTGACAAGGCTAGCATATCACCAGCATCTCTGTTCCTATCCGCATGCTCTACACTACTAATGTCTGGGCCACAGCGGTGCCCTGCTGCCCTGGGAGACTAGGGATGACTTGCTATCCTACATTTATCTGGACAAATAAAATACAGTCCTAGAGGGAAGAAAGGGCCCTGTGCAGTTCCACCTTCCGTGCCATTACTGAATCCCAATGACCTCTCTTTTCCTTTGCTAGAAATGGCACATAAATCGCCAACCTCCCTTCTAAAATTCAAAAGTGGTCAAACAATTAAAATGTATCTCTATTTAGAAAGTGCTAACGTCTAGTTGCTTAGGTTTTTTGTTTTTGTTTTTTTTTTTAATTTTTTTCCACAGCATTGTCATGAGAGGATAGTTTTGTAAGCTTGCTTTGATTCTTTGCCTTTGACTCTGTATATACTTAGTTAGGGTCCTGATCTGGATATTTTTGTTTGTTTAGCTAAGCCCACATAATGATTTTTCAGTGCAGATAACAAGTTCTAGTTCATTAATCATGTCTGTGAATCGCATCCATCTTAATTCCATTTGAGATGTGATATACGAATAACAATTCCTTCTTAAAACCACATTAAATGGGTCATGAATGAATGCTACACCACCTGATACATGACTAAGTGAAGGAGGAAACTATGCCATTGGAAGGGGGCTAAAGAATAGAGGGCTTTTTCTTGAACTTGTAATTACTGGTTAGGTTCTTTGCTGGGAAGTATTAAAATATTAAGTTGCAGGAGCTTCAGTGCGGCCAAGACTCTTCCGCTCCCTGCAGCCACAGAGGAACAAAGGGGAGATTCCCGATTCCCCTAAGGGGGGTTCTGCATTTCTCAGCTAATTAGAATGGAACCACAGATAATTTTTTTCCACCAGGTCTTCACTTTTGCCAGATATCCTAGAATGGAAGAAAGCAAAACTACCATAGAAGTCAGAGAGAAGGAAAAATAGTTGAATAATTATTTCTCATTGTATAAGTTGCAATGAGATTCTGTTTTTATAATAAACCCCACCTAACACAAAATGCCTGGAAGAGAAATTACCAAGTGTCTCAGAAGGCCATTTCGGAAAATGTAAAATGAGAAAAAGCTTTTTGAAAGCTTTCCTAATGTATCTCTCAGGACTAAAAGAACTATAACTGTTTTAGGACTGCCCTCCTGACCCCACTTTCCTTCTAGAGAGAATCAACAGAATTCAATAATCAAATGCTTCAAAGGATGCCAAAAGGTCTGACATAATTCCCAGGGACGGTTATTGGCATACCGCTGGGGAGAGGCAGAAACCGGAGGGAGTCTTTGTTGAGTCTAGGTCTGACTCAAAACCAGAGGAAAACCATAAAAGCATGAAGCCAAGAAGACAATTGCATGTTTGGCCTTCCTGAAGAGACAATGGTAGAACTATCAGACTTCCACGTCACCTCAAAGCAGATTTCTGGATTTCCTCTATCAGAAATTCCATTTCTGAGACTCAGAGCAGCACAGATTCAAGGACAAGGTGCCGTGGAAAAACAGGATTTAATTAGGGACCCAGGAGGTGGTGAAGATTTAGTATAATACAATCAAATTAAATATTCTTCTGCAGTGTTTTGTTTTCTTAACAACGTAGCAAAGTTACTCAGAATATAATAAATCCAATGAAGAAAAAAACCAAGTGATTAAATCAATAGTGGCAAGCTCTTTGACCTTTTCAGAGAGCACTTGGTTTTCCATTTTTGCCTGAATCCATTCCAAGAAGGAATAATGTGGAAAATTATTTGATCCAGTGTGTAAAATGAAGGATTTTGTCAGAAAGAATCAAATTGTGCCTTTGTCTAAGAATTTAGTGACTACTATTTCAGTGAATTCTTAACCTTTAAAAGTTTTAAGTGTGCACTGTAGAATAACAAGGAACACTCTGGGATCTAGTTCCAGCCTCACTCATTAATTTGTTTATTCACTCATTCATTCATTCACTCATTCATTCACTCACATGGCTACGTGCTAGGCACTAGAGAGACTATGTAGATCTGGAAAACAAACAGCCTTTGTCCTCCAAAGCTTTTTAGTCTAGTGAGGAGGAAACACATGCTACCAAATGATGACTATATTATAAACTTCTCTAAAGGAACATGAAACACGAGACCTCAACTGCTCTGGGCAGCAATGGAAGGTTTTCTTGAAGAAACAAGATGTAAACCGAGATGTAAAGGATGAGTAGGAAGAGTTCACCATGCCAAGAGGAGGGAAGAGCATTCCAGGTAAAAGAAACAACCCATGTAAAAGACTTAGGCAGGAGAGAGCATGGTGTTTTGGAAAAGCTAAAGAAAGCCGAACGTGACTGGAAGCAGCAACAACCTTAACAGTGTCTGGATCCTGGTTTCTAAACATCATTTTTCACTAACAAAAAACAGAACTCCCTGGAAAAATGGCCAGTTCCAGGGCTGGGGAAGGGGAAGTAGCAATGAGCCCAGGGCATCTCCCGTGTCAGAAGGTGTGGAAGTGCTCAAAGAGAGGGGGCCCGTCAGAAGAGCACTGCGGCGCAGCCAGCCTTACGGAGTTCCCTTTGACCACATTTCTGGCAATATGAACGTAAACAATGATGGTAGCAATTACAAAGCCTTCCATAAGATAGGAAACAATGAGTCCATACTGATAAGGTTATTATGCATGAATAAATTTAAAGTTGGGTGAGGAATGGAATATTCTCATCTTATCTGCCTACAAAATAGTTGTTAATTACAAAGAACAAGAATACAGTGGAGAACCATGGCAGACACCACCTGATGTGATCAAAGTTAATATTATTAATAATCATAAAAATTGAAATTATATGCTATTTTCTAATAATAACTGAGAAGAACACAATATCACTTCTTTAACATTCTTGCCAAAATGAACAACCATCAAGAAGTAAAAACATACCATTCCACAATGAAGGACGTTACCCAAAACAACTGGCCTATGATCTTCAAGTTTCAAGATGATGAAAGCCAAGGAAATGATGACAAATTATTCCAAATGGAGGAAGTCTGAAGAGAGGTGACAGCTAAGCACAATATGTAACTCCAGACTGGATCTCTGGCTACGAAGTACATTATTTGGATACTCAGTGAAAACTGAAGGGAATCTGAGAGCTGAATTGATGTGACGTTCCTGATTCCAGTGACTGTATTGTAAGTACAGAGGGGAATGCCCTTGTTTATAAGAACTACACTAAATTATTTGGGGATCATGGGTTACCATATCAGCAATATATGTACCCACATGGTTAAGAAAAAGCTAACTTGTCTACAAGTTTGAAATTATTTTATAATAAAAAAGTCAATTAATTTAAAAAACATTGAAAAACCCACTATGGCTAGAAATCTTTACCCTCTATTTCACCATCTGGTCAAAAGGAGGTAGTTGAAATCTATGGATCTCAGTACCAGGAATGACATACAAAGGGAAAAGGATATATATTAGTTTTCTTATTGCTGTGTAACCAATTACCACAAATTTAGCAGCCTAAAACATCACCCCTTCATTATCTCACGGTTCTGTAATCTAGGGGTCTCCACGGCGGGACTAGGGCCTCTGCTGAAGGCTGAAATGAAGGGGCAGCTCTGCACCCTTATCTGAAGCTTGGGGTGTTCTCTTCCAAATTCATTCCCATACTCCCGGCTGAATTTGGTTACTTAGGGTTGTAGGCTTGAAGTCCCATTTTCTTTCTTTTTTAAAATTTTATTGCATTTTTTATATAATCTTTGTTTTATTTTTCCCATTACCAATTAGTCCCCTTACACCCTTTTCTCCTCCAGAAATCATCACACTGTTGTCCATGTCCCTGAGACCTTTTTCCTTTTTGTTCAGTCCCCACCTCCTAATCATCACCCTGCTCTCCATCTATGAATCTGTCAACAGAATGCTCTCCGCTCCCAGCTCCATGGCGCCCTCCATGTCAGCAATGGACAGCCTTCCTCACATGGAATCTCTCTCACATCTTGAATCTAACTTCTCTTCTACTACCATGTAGAGAAAAATGTTCTGTTTTTAAAGGGATTCTGTTGGTTAGGTTAAGCCACCCCACTCATTTTTCTGTCTTGAGGTCAGTTGGTTAGTATAACCTCAACTACATCTGCAAAATCCCTTTTACCATCTAACATAACACAATCCTGGGAGGAACAGCAGGGGGCAAGACCGTGGGGGCTATCTTAGAATTCTGCCTGCCACAGCAGGGAAGAGAGGAATGTGTTTGAGTCTGCCGTCAAAAAAATATAGGTAAAGAAGGGAAAGTAAAACTCTGCTTCTCAATTCATGAACTGGGGGCTGGGGATTCTGGGCTATGATCTTGGAGCCATCTTCAGCAGTGAAGTTCTTTGATTTGCTGTTATGAGGCTTAAGGGCAGGCACGGTGTGTTTCTGGTTTGCTATTGCATTCCCAGCACTTCTCTTAATGCCTGGTACATGGTAGATACTAAAAAAAAAATATTGAGGGTATAAAGAATAAAAAATGATGAGTAAGTAATTAGCTATGGCAACCAGAGATTTATTTTTTTTTTTATTTGGCTAGTCAAAATCTTTACTGCTGGTCCCTCAGTGAGTTATTCTTCCAGAACAGCCAGGTTAAGGAGAATCCTGACAGTTAATTTCTAGTTCCCTTTTGATTGATGGCATTTGTGTGTATATAGAATTTGAGGGTTTTTTTTTTTTTTTGAGTAAGTATATTTTGCCAAGAAGCTTGGAACATTTCATTTATCAATGGAAGCAGCTAATACATTCTGAATAAAAGGATCTTAAGAATGTTACATAGCTTCAATTAACATATGATAAAAGCTTACAACATGCCTATATCGAGATATAGGGGGAAGTTGCATTAAATATATTAAAATAGTTTTATTGCTTTTTCTTATTAGAAAATGTATACATGCTCAAAGTAAAAAATGGAAGAACACAGAGGAGTATGAAAAAGAAAACACAGATCACCCATGACCCCACGACTCAAAGATAAACACTATCACTATTTTGGTAGATACTCTTTCCCTGCGCCGCAATGGATACCACACCAGCACACATGCATACACTTCCACGCACCCAATTCTATGTATGGTTTTCATAATCTACCTTTTTGTTTAAAAATACATCATAGGCATAGTTCCATGATTATAAATTATATCTGAACCACCACGTTTAACAGCTGCATGTATTTCACATAGCTATGTTAACATCTTTTATTTAGCCCATCCTTCCTGATAGACAAATCACTGCAACAAACACTCTGGCACATACATCTTTGTACATCAGCTTAATGATTTCTGTAAAATAAGTACCTAGAAGTACTATTGGTAAGTCAAAAAATATGCAAATCTTAATGTTATCAGATTGCCCTCAAAAATGTTTAAGCCTTCAAGCAGATTTTTATAAAGTGTCTATATCCTTACCAACAATGAGCATTATCAATTAAATATTTAATCTTTTCCAATTTGACATACAAAAATAATTTATTGTTTCAATTTGCATATGTTTTTAGATACTATATCTTTATTTTTCTTTGGAGTTTTAAAAAACATTTGAAGATGAGGTTGTTAAAATGATTCTTAGGCATTCATTGTTTTTTCTTGTTCTTTGTCAAAAAGAGTATTTTTTTTACCTCTTGTAAATATTTAAGCCTTTATCTACATGATTTTTGAAATAAATTAGTATGGTAGACAACCTGTAGGGGCCCCAACAGCCCAGCCACGGGTATTCACAGATCTCCCCTGGAGTGTGAGCCAGCCCCATGGCTCTCTTCTCTGTCCTGCCCATAGAATACGGCAAAGGGATGGGATTTCACTTCCATGATTAGGTTGTTAAACACTGTGATTTCTGTCTTGTGAGCAGATTCCCTCTCTTGCCTTCTTGGCTGCATGATTTGATGTGAAGCAAACTACTGTGTTGGAGAGACATACCTGACAAGGAACCAAGGGACGCAAGAACTGATCGTGAGGAAGTGAATCTTATCAACAACCTTGCGGGCTTGGGAGTAGACCTTTTCCAAGCTGCGTCTTCAGATGAGGCCTCACCGACGCCTCAGTTACAGCCATAGCTTGTCCCCATTCCACTGTGCTCCACTGCCTCACGAGGAGACTCCCTCTGGGGCATATTATTTCTCTTTAATTTACAGTGTAGCCTTTTCATTGTATGGAAATGTAACTTTAACATGTCATATCTGACAGTATAGAGATCAAATATTGATTCTGAAATTCCTACGGAGCGTTATCATACGCTGTGTGGCAGCATGGGGATTTAGAATAGCCAAAAGGAAATCTGGTCTCAGGCTAGTTTAATTTTGACAAAAAAAAGGTGATGACAGCTCTTGTATTTCTGCTTGTCATCTTAAAGAACCCACTGGATGCTCAATTGACATTTTACTTTTAAGCTGGCGCTGGGATTCTTAAGGACTCTCCTCTGCTTTGATTTCACAATAAATATCAGAAATTCTATACAACTTATGTGCATGTACTTGTATTTATATAGATTTAAGGATGCACTTATACATGTCCAGATGTGTCTAGAGTCTCTGAAAGATTAAAAGATAAATATTTTACTCCTTGATCCTGGGACACACAATTCCCCTGGGCAATGTTTCTTGGGGTGGGCCGGGTGCTGCGACACAGCGCTCTCCTTCCGCCTCCAGAGGGTCTGAGGGCACCTCTGTTGCCTCCTCTAGAAAAACAATACATGTCACTCACCACTTCTGTGTTACTGTGGGTGAAAGTTTAAAACCTTTAGGCTTTTTCCCTATGCAAGGAATTGATCTATCAATGTCTCCTTTGGCCCCCTGCTATGAGGCCTGGTCAGGGATCTAGAAACTCTAATCTTGGGAGAAAAAAAAGAAAGCCTCCCCTTCCGTTCCACATTGCTTCTGCTGCCTTAACGCTTTGGCTTCTGACGTCACCACATTATACACCATCTCAAAAGGTTCCTTTGGAAAGGGGAGGGTAACCATATTTTCTTCTACTTATTTAAATGTTTTTTTGTTATTGTGAGGGTCAGAGGAAAAATTTAATAACACCTTATAGGGATTTTATTTATACATTTATTAAGTGTAAGTCACCATGTTTTTACAAAATGATGAATCCAAGCAGTAAACAAAACAAATTAATGTTTTTATCAACCCAATTTTTTTTCCTCAAGCAAAGGAAGGTGGCATCACAAGAGTCGCAAAGGTGAGAGTGAGGGGTAGCCTGAGGTGAGGTGGAAGAAGATCCCAGGACGGTGAGATGGATGGAGAAGGGGAACCGATCACCCGGTCTGCAATGGTACCCTGGTCAAGCTACATTGGAGTGACCACTGCTCATTGTGTGTAAAACAAAACAGAGTAGTTGCTTCCCCTTCTGCCCAAAGTCTGAGTCCCTCTTCTTTTACCAACTTTTGCTATCTTATTTTGATTAAGAGAAATCCAAAAATCTGTGTGAAAGGCTAAGTGAGTTCCCACCCAGCCTTGGCAGTTCAAAAGGAATCACATCCACGATGCCTCCCATGCAGGAGTTGAGGGATTATTTTACTTCTAGACTGAGCCACAAGCACAAGGGGAAAGATGTTGCCAATGGAAAGTTCAACAGAACATACATTTCCAGAGGGATGTGGGGATTGGTCCACCAGGAGGAGATCCAGGCATCGTTCACAGAGCATTGAAATAGTAAGGCAATAATTCAGCCTAAGAGAAATGCTGTCCAGGATTTTCTCCAAGGAGTGATTCATATCTAAGAAGGGACAGCCCAGGGATTCACTCTACTTCCTCCATTTGGCAATGTTCAGAATGACCAGATATACCATGCAATCTGATGGAGGGAGGATTTAATTTGGAATCAGGATACTTGGATTCCAGCCAGTACTTCTACCAATGTGAGCAAGTCACTCAATCCTGTTAAACCTCCTTTTCCTCTTTAGTTATAATCTCACCAGGTTGTTTTGAAATCCATTGAAATAAAAGCGTGAAATACATTGTTCTACACATTATGCTTGTGGTTTTTATTGCTATATATGTGTACAAATTCCAGAAGATTCCAAGAGAAGCAGCATGACTTAGCTGTCCAAATACAAATGCTGTCACAGAAATGTAACTGCCGCTCATAAGCAGTGTGAAGGACTTGAACCTTCATTCCCTTCCTTTAGGATGCATCCAAAGATACGCCTGCCACAGGGCAGCCCTGGAAAGATTTTTCAGTTGACATGGAAAGAGAATCTTTGAGGCTCATTATGTAAACTTTTTAAAAAAAGAATTTAACTAAAATAATCTTTCTGAAATTGTGTTTTCTTTAATTCTACAACACACACACAAAACAGGTAAGTCTGGCCAATTGTTTACATTCTTTTTGATGATATGACTTTTAAGAAACCAAACCTGGAGTTAAGTTGCCATGCCGTTTGCATTCAACAAAAAATAAATGCAAAAAAGGAA
Source organism: Anoura caudifer (assembly GCA_004027475.1). Classification (NCBI taxonomy): domain Eukaryota; kingdom Metazoa; phylum Chordata; class Mammalia; order Chiroptera; family Phyllostomidae; genus Anoura; species Anoura caudifer. The sequence goes on along the minus strand of PVKU01008141.1, from coordinate 54,489 downwards.
AAAAGAAAAGAAGGGTGGGGTCACGCTTACTAATACTTGTTCCTGAAAAGATGTGAGGGAGTGGACTGGAGGAAAGGCAAATAAAACCCCCCTCTCCAGTTTCCAGAAGTATGTATGTGCTGTGATTACAAGGCTTCCAATTAAATAGTCAACAGATGAATCGGAGTTCTCTGCTTCACAACCCATGAAATCCATGACAACAGTTTGAGTGGTGGTGAGCTATAGGAACTGCAGTATAGCAAAGTGGTGAAGAATATGGATTTTAATTTCAAAAAGACATACGGAATATTGGAATTTCAGGCCTTGTAGGTACTAGCTGTGAGGTCTTGGGTAAATTGTTGAACTTCTGCAAGCCTTGGTTTCTTCATATAAGAGGGGCCAGAATCTTTTGGTTCGCAGGTCTGTGCTCGATCCACAGAGCCACAGCAGCCAGGGCAAGAAGGGGCAATAATCTTAAGAATTGTCACCACAGAGTTGTAAGAATTAAAATAAAATAATATAATATAAATAGAACTAGGTCTGGCATATTGTATATTGTAAGATCTCAGTAAATGGTAGCTCTGCTTGTATTGTTCTCTTCCATGCACCCTTAAATTGTGTTTAAAAACAGAGATGTTGTATTATATTTAATGATATTCCTAAGGTTCTGAGTATATTCATTCTCATAATTAACACACATACATATTTTTCATTTTTTCTCATGTGGCTATACATTCTTTTGCAAAACAAATAAATATTCTGTAAATCAAATTATATTTGATAATGAGGGTTAGACATTGCACTAAACAAACATAATTTTTAAACTTTGTTGAAGCACATAATCTTTGAAAATCTGATGACAGCTATATGTCCTCTTTCCAGCCAAATGCACAAATCTTCACATGCACAGAATTATGTATAATTAAAGGGGAGCATGGACATCCCCTAAAAAAATTTGAGATTTTTTTTAATGACACGAATAAACTATCAGTATTGTAAATAGACCAATCCTTAATTAATCTATTGTATACACTCAAATTTTCATGCAGTGGCTTTTAAGGAAGTACCTTACGTAGATTGTTAATGTTTAATGTGATCCAAAACACAGTTACACGCCACACTTGCCACATAAGGTTATCGTGAACCCGGGCTTACTCACGGCGCTGCAACTCTGCACCGAGCAGTTCCTGTGCAGCGAACAGTGTCAGGTTGTAGCATCAAATTATTTAATCTGATTAGTGCTTTCCTTTTATGTGTTTTCTGTACCAAAGAATCAGCAAACACAATGATCTTTTTTCCCCTGAACAGTTATTTTTACTTTATATAAGTATCTTTCAATAAGTATCTTTTAGAAATTCATGTAACGTACTTATTTCCCTAGCATATCAATATCTAACAGGAGTAATTGAACATTTGAGTCATAAAATCAATCAGTAAGGTGACAACTTTAGCATTAAATTCATGGCTTTTCTCCTGCACTCAATACTACATTAAAGTTAATGTAATGTAGTGTTTCAATTATTTGAAAATAATAAATGGTTAATGGACTCTGAGGAGTTCCCTGCTAGCAAAATTTAACATTTCTGCTAATATAAATAAATCACAATGATTCCTTCTGAAGAAATGCTCAAAGACAATTCTCAAAAGACATTAAAAATCTTGAGAAAATATAACTTAGTTATTAGGCAACCTTTAAAATTTTACTTCTGAAGCTGTAAATTAACCAGGAAAAGGATTTACTTTGAAGAGAGGTTGTCAATCTAGGGAAACCCACATTACACCTCATTTGTGATTTTGATCTCCTTTATGTCTCCTAGCTTCAACTAATGGAGTCAGATCCTTTGCTTTACACTGTTTTTTTGTAAACTGTGGGATTTTGATAACCCATCAAACCTCACTGTGAGGTTTAGGGCAGTTTGCTGTTGGTGGTGTTAGTGTCATTAGGTAAATCCGGAGGCAAATGAAAACAGTCCCTGGAGTAGGGGCAAGAAACAACCTTCACTGGCAGGAGTTTTGTTTTGGTGGCTGATCTGCTGCTTCTGCTCTGTGTGAAACGGCTGAAGGGTTGCTCAGGAAACTCGATATACCCGTAGAGAGAAGCCGAACAGGACAGCTTATTTTGGGAACTGTTCTATCATGTGGATACATTTGTTCCTGGAGCAGTCTCAGGAGCCTTTCATCTCTGTGTTGATGGAAGGGACTGCTGATGTCTACTACCTAGAGAATGATTTTCTCTCCACAAAGCTGTCTTATTATAGTCAGTGTTTTTCCTATCGTGAGGAAGATATTTTATTCTTACGTATTTGGTAGGTGTCCGTTTCCAGCAGCACAGATTGAAAGATGGCTCCTGGAAGGCTGGGCACAGCCGTGTGGTCAATTACAAATAGGAAATCCTCGTAACGATGTTTATAGCATTTTCTTGTAAATTCTGAAGAAAGAGACATGGCAATGTAACTGCTATTTCTTTATATATTTTATCTTTACAGTAGTAGTGTAGTTCACCAAAACTTATTCAGTAATTAAAATTTAGAAACATTTAGATAAAAGCTAATAATAGTATGTTAATGACAGCTAAAAATTAAGGATGACCTCGGCGAAGGTACTTAATCATGCTTTTTATCTTTCATTCTTATTTTCTTTCTTTTATTTAAATGTCTACCCAATCTTGGGATTTACTGTTCATGTAACTTTTTTTTTTTTTTACTAATACAAGTTAGGATGGCCAATATAGTTCTTTGTAAATGATAAATGGCAAATATGATATATTTAAAGTGGGTATGTAGCTCTATCTTATCAGTTTCTGGAATTTGGCACACTCACTGAATTGCTTTCAGATTCAGCAAGCATCTCACAAGCCTTCTCAGAGAATAATAAATAATAATGGACATCTTACCAGCACAAGCAATAATTCACTGGTTCAGATGCATGTGGTAGGTTGTGGACATTTTCCCCTGTGTGGTACAGGCTGGGTACTCCTTAATTAACACTAACAACACTGACAAAACCACTTGCCTTTTCGAGATGGTCTATTTAAAACTTTTTAAAACTATTTTAAAACTATTTAAAACTTTGTTTTTGACTTGCCACACATTATATCTCTCCAAGATCAAACTTCTTCTCTTTTGCTTAGATTGCAATTAATAAATCTTTTCTTCCCTAAAATTAAAGCTACCAATATAACAGTTTTCAATACTTTATAGTGGTTTCAGATTTACTGATTTTTGAATAATATCCATGTATCACCTATGAAGCAAATACTGCCCTGTGCTGAGATGGTGAATTCCAAGAAGAATCTTTTCTCCACCAGGCTGATAGCCCGGAATGATTGATACTTCCAGAATGACAAACAAAATGTTTCTTGCATGGAACAAGCACAGATGGGGCTGTTTGCCTTTCCTGCTTGTCATTTCTTCTCAACTCACATTCACATCAAGCCCAAGGTGTCATCTTCTCAGTGAAGGATAATGATGAAGATGCGACCCACAGGTTAAGGATGTGACTTGCTGTTCATGTTTAGACTCTGGTATTTGGAGTTGAGAACTCTTTCCTGCTACTCAGTGGCCTGGCATTAGCACTTCCATAAGGGAGAAATGTATACTTTTATCACATCTCTGTATCACATCTCTGTTTTCTCCTGTTATTGCCCCAATTCTGAATTTCCTAAACCTTCCTTCAGTGGGCTGTGTACTGCAGGAAGGGTAGAGAAACCTCTCACTGTCCTTGTCCACCTCTGCAAGCAACACACACAGAGTCACATGTGTGCTCAGTGCAGAGTACAGCACCTGGCACACAGGCAGTATTCAGTCAAGGGGACAAATTTCATGAGTGTTTGGAAAATAGATGGATAACTAATGAAATGAACTACATTGAAATCTGAAGAAATATTTCAGTGAATTTTTGAGCTGATCTAGATATTTTGTTTTGTTGCTAATTCTCTGAGGGTAAAGATGAAGACTCAGCATTCTTTGCAGTAGATTAAAATAGACATCATTTTTAAGTGAAAAAATATATGATTAGATATAAAAATATCAAAATAACTTCTAAGCTATAGCTACATGGTGATTGGTAATTTTGTAAGTATAATAAGATTAGTGAGTGCAGAGTGTTTTAATGAAAATATTATATTCTGAAAATAAATTATGTACAAGCCTCTACATAGTTACTATTTATTAACTTCCTAGTTTTGTCTAACACAGAAATTGTCAAAATTATATTTCAGATCAAATTTTTAAGTGTTCTTCTCACTCTTTCTTTAACTTATTGTTTCCCTTACTGGTATATACCACATTACAAAAGAATAAAATATAAAAATAGGCAAATAATTCATAGTAAATTAATATTATTGAATATTTTCCCAGTCCAGATAATATGAAAAATGTATAAGGCACTTATATGGAAACACCCTGTATTAGTAAGATCTGATCACTATTATGTTTATTGTAAAATAATCAAATAAGAAATACATATGTGAATTATATACAGATTATATATGCAAGTGTACACCTGAATTGGATATGTTTGAGCCGCCCAAGCACATTTCATCCTTTCCCAATACACAGCAGCCACAGAATTTGAATTGATTGGATCCCACCCCCAGTGCTAAGGGTGGGCTCTGATGGATCCTTTCCCATCGCCGTAAGTGACCGGTTTCAGTGTGAGCATATCTTTTAGATTTAAGCCAATCAATATTTCTCCAGCTGTAGTGATCCAACTGTTTACAATCACCCAATTAGAGCAACACATAGGACTTCTGTTCTAAGGTCGTGGAAGGCAACCTTCTTTCTCTGCCTTTAGCCACGAGCAAAGTCACCTGCAGTCTCAGTTACCACCGGCAGCCATTCCATGTCCACAAGAAAAGCAAGCCTTCGGCAGAAGCCAACATGTTGACAGAGTGACAAGATGGAAAGGTACTGAGTGCTGATAACATCACTGATTAACTTTGAAGAACCTTGAAACTTCTGGGCCTTGTAGTCACAGGAGCTAGCCTTCCTTTATGATTAACTATTATGAGTTGCTTTTTTGGGGAGCTTGTAACTGAGAGTATCTTTCACGGTACAATGTCCATCAGAACATGTTCATCCATTTGGCCATGAGCCATGAGAAAACCCTAGTGGAGAAGATGACTTTTCTGAGAAATGGCTTCTTAATATTCCCTACCATTACTTTGTTTGTTTTTGCTTACTTCAGACTAGATTCCTTATTGGGGTAATAAGAAAATTATTAAAGACATTAAAATGTAATATTTAGATAAATTATACTTAATTTTACAGCTAATGAATCTATGAACTTTTAATAGTGACACAAATGGCATAGATTCTACAGAGCCTAAAATAGCAAAGCATAAGAAGAAAACATGAAGAATATTTTTTAAAAAATTAAAAACAGAAACAACCTAAAAGAGAAATTTCTCAGTAGTGTACTAATCTAACAAATATGTCCTGGAACCATGACTTTTTTGAATTATGCCTACCTCCAATATCTTGCATTGCCATAGGCATATACATAATAATAAATGTTTTTAAATGAATGAATGATTTACTCTCAAGAGATGAATGACTATGGGAGAACAGCTAATCAATCATAGAAGAATCATAAATATGTACTCAACAAGATAGTACCCACACAATAGTAAAGCGATGAATGTAAGCAAAAGAATCAATGATGATTGTGCTATATTGAACAATTGGGTTTTGGGGGAAAAACCAACATTGGAGAGACTAAGAAGCAGGACTCGTAATGGAAAATTCAGGTCAGGATGCAGTTATTTAAGGGAGGTGACAAGATAGAGGTGGATGCTGACTTAAATGAAAGTCATTTCAGTGGAGACTATGAATATTTATTTGCTTGGAGAATACTGAAGAAGAGTTGGGGAAAAAAGCAACTCTTTTGATGATTTTTTCTGTGAAGAGAGCACAGAAAGACATGAGGTCAAGAAAAGTTTGTCTTCTATTGCTGTTACCTCCCCTGTTTCTAAGATGATGGCACTGAACCACTGGCCAGAACACTCTTCCATGCAAACGTCCCCAGGCCAGTTCCTTCTCACCCTTCATGTCCTAGTTCTATGTTACCTCTTGCTCCTAGCTGTATATCCTCATTGCACTTTCTGGACAGCACTTGTTCCAGTCTGAAATTATCTCCCTTATTTGTATGATTGCCTCCATAGACTAATGTATGAAATTAAAAGAGTGGCAGCTTTGTCTTGCTTTCCACTGTGCCTGTATCACCAGCATCTAGAAAAGTGCCTGTCATATAGCAGAGCCTCAAAAAGTGTTTTGTGGGATAAATGAATAAGCAAACAGATAACTAGGAATTCAACTGTTTCATTCATTCTTTTATCTCTTGTTTGAGATTCAAAGTCCTAGGATCATGTAGCTAAATAGCCAAATTCGGATGTAATGCAGTCATTTGTCTGGACAGGGTTTTTCCCTCCTTGGATTATACAGGGTGGGGCAAAGAAGGTTTACAGTTGTTTGTATGGAAAATGATACAATGATTAATAAATGATATACAAGAATAAACTCTGTGTTTCACATACTCAAAACTATAAACCTACTTCTGCCTCACTCTGTGTGATCAGGGCTGAGTACATGAATTTACCATCCTTTCAAAACCAAAGACAAGGGGAGAGAGGCAATTCTCACATGGAAATCAGGATTTCCTATGCTCACTGTGGTGCAGAACTGTAAGGAGGGAGAAGCAATGTTTACTTCCTGCCATTAAAAATGCCATTTAAAAGTTTACATTTCTGCCTATCAATTCCAGCTTTCAATTTCATTCCTGTTTCCTGAGGAAAGATTTCAGGATCTTGGCATAGGCAAGTCTCTCTGCTCACATAGATAAACATTCCTCTCCATTAAAACAAGCTGGAAGCCTAGAGATAATTAGACCCACTGTGTCAAGCAATCAGCATCAGAGGGAAGAGGTCACAAAAAACAATGACAAGACAGCTGGTTAATTCTTGAGAGAAACAGAAGGAAAGCCTCTGCAATCAGCTGAACGATGTTTTGGTTGCTGTGGCTCATGGACTGATCTGTACTTATTACTATGATGTTACTCTGGTTTCTGTCCCACCTTTACCCTCTTCTCTTGTCCTCCCCTGGCACAGACACACCCAGACTCCCAGACGTAAGCAAAATCCCCTTGCGTCCATCACAATGGAAGCATAGTGAACCTCCTGGGTTAGTCCTGTAAAAGCAGTCATTTCTCCACAACAGGAACACCTATGAGGTACTTCTGATTGCTTTTATTTATTTATTCTTTTTTATGATTGGAATATGTTGTCTTAGAAGAGCCCTTTGGCAATCCAAGACCTACTTCCTTTACTCTTTTTCCAATAGAACATTGATGGCTACTAGAATGATAACCTTAATGGAAGGATCAGCTCCATAAGAACAGGGACAGCATGGATTTCATTCATGTCTAGCACCATGCCTAGCACACACTGGGTTTTCACTAAACATGCAGTAAATACATGCATAAATGATGGGAAGTGAGTGGGCAGGTGAAGGCCATGGGGCTATTTCCCAATCAGAGACGCTAAAGACCCCCACTGTGGCTTCCTCTCCTCTCCTCAGCCACACGCTGTATTGTAAATCTCCTATCTGTTCTGTCTTATCTTTTCCATTCTATGTTTTCTCTTCCACCTTCTTTCTAGTCTTGCTGACGCTTAGTCATCTCAGTTTGATAAGGCATCCTGATAAATATTAGAATGAGAGCATACAAAGTACACATACTCCGTAAGCTTCCTCCTTGTTATATGCACATATAGAATTTGTGATTCCAAGAAAAGATACATTTTTGACAAACTACAAGGTGTTAAAATTGTGCCTATTAGTCTATAAGAGCCCCAATGAACGTATAGTGTTTGTTTTTTAGTTTAAAACATTATTAACGGTAGAGGTGCCAACAATATATTTAATATATATTTTTATATTATATAAATATATATTTTTCATATATTATATAATTATATATACAATTACATGTTATATATTTCTACATATAATATATATATTTCTAGAAGTTTTGTTACAATACTCCTTGTTTCCTTTAGATTTAGAGGGAAACATGTAGTTCTTAAAATTCAGTTCCAGTTTTTAAAATAAGACCATTTGAATGACTTTCATTCATAAGTAATTTTTCTTAATTGAATCATTAAAGAACATTATTATTAATTTTATTATTTAGCCTCCTCAGGCCAAGAATTCTGTAGTCAAACACTTTGTCAATAGACCTGCTACTTAGTTCACCACCTTCTCCTGACATCCTTCCCCCATAGTGTGCATTGAAGAAGCTGTAGCAATGGAAAAAAATCACTGTTTTTCAAGGATGTTTGAAAGTCTGTTTTTGTATCAGTCACATCTCCCCACCTCCCTTTTTGATCAATGAGATATAAGATAAGACTAATAACCATTGTAAATAATTAGTGCCTACACTGCCTTTCACCAGCCGTTACTGAGATGACCTTCCTTTCATAAATTGTTACGAACCAAATACGTGGTGGACATTGCTCTAAAATGGACTGAAGAATAATCCACTCTGGGGCTGTTTTGATAAGATGGGCTAAGGAAACAGAACAGAATGTTAGAGCTGGAAGAAGTGGCAGAAACAGCTCAAGTGAGGCTTTCATAAATAAGAAAACAAAGGCGCGGACAGGCAAGCTGACTTTCTGAACTCTACACTGGCTGGCTGCCAACTAGATGCAACTCCATCGCCACAACCCTTGCCTTTCCCCGTCCACCTAGTTAGTGATTTTTCCAGCCAGATACCCACTGCTCAAAGTTCATAACTTTACTCATAGAACTGCTTTACCAAGGGGATGGGTGATTTTAAAGTTCTTTTGGAGAAGTAAATGCTAATTACACTCTCCAACTGACCCTTTCTAACTATCCCCACTACTATTGTGGTTATTGGATCTACATGCTCTATCCCTAGAAGCAAATTCTGTAATTTAAAAATTTGCTGTCAGATCTACCAAATTCATTTTAGGATGGGCTGTGAGATTGGGTTTGGGTGAGTCCAGGATATAAGGGATCAACACCCAGCAGTGATATTCATCTACACTCTGCAGAGCTCCCACATGTACTTCCTGCTGGATCAGGAAGTGAAGTGAACACAGGCGGACATGGACCCACAAAGGTGACCAGGGGGAGATGTAACAACTGGCTGGGAGAAAGTGGATGCTGTCTTCAGACAAGCAACAGAGAAGAAGTCCGGGCTGCAGATGACTTGTGACAGTGAGCAGCACTCCAGCTAATCAGGCGCAAGCGGTCCCCTCTGCAACACTGTGCCAAGAAAGAAGTTTGAGGACATGGCCAGGTGGGGTTTTCTGTGTGGGCCTATGAGCCCCAGGGAAAGATCATCACAACTGGGGAACCTGTGGCAAAACTACTGTTAAGGCTGTAATCCAATCCATTTCTGCACACCTACCCGTCTCCTACAAGCAGTGTAACTGCTTCCTTTGTGCAGGTTCTGGATGTAACAGGCGAAGGTATGAGCGCAAAACCACTGCTGCTGGCCCACTTTGAGTGCTTTTTCCAGAAAGAATGAATATGTGGTGATTCCCCAAGTATAATCATACCTGTGTCTGATTTGTGAGGGTTTTTGTGGTTCTGTAATTGGGATTTTTTTTTCTTTCGGGGAATTAAAAGACTTTGGTGTCTTTTCCACAGCCATTGTGGTTGCCTAGCAACAGCACTCAGCAAAGCAGTAAAGGGATTCTAAAATTCTAAGCATTGGGATAGTTGATGTCTGTCGCATAGACAGGTATCCCAGTCTATGGGATACCAGCTGGTCTGAGTTAAGATGGGATGGTGTGGCAGGAAATCTGTAGCCCCAGCAGGTGAGTCCACAGATCCTCCTTTCCCAAAAGAATTCATGAGAAGTTTTAGATAAAGAAGGCACCTGTTCAGCACTTCAAGGAAAACCTTTCTGTAAAATCTGGGGGGAAACATCAGAGACTTTTTATCCTTTCCTGGAGAATGAACCCATTCTTTGAACCATGCTGTTTTCCCAGATCACAGGGCAGGACCTGAGCACACAGGAGGTGTTCAACCAATATTTGTTGAATGAATAATAAGCTGTCTTCACTTGCTCTTCTCAAAAGCACATCCTCACCCCAACCACTTTACTGGTGTGGGAAGGGGCATGTGGGGGAGCGATGGAGGAGTAGATGAATCAGGCCTTTTTTAGGGCCACTGTGAGGAAATGTTCCCTTCAGTGACCTCTTGTCACGAACACAGAAGACAGGCCATTCCAACACCCCCCAGATAAAATCCTAAATCACTCTAGCTCCAAATATGGAAACACAGTTCCCCTCTGTAGCTGATCTATGATTAACCACTAGAAAATTTTCATGTTGAAGCAATACTGCTTCCCCTTCAAATGTTCGAAACACCTTCCATTTAGAATTTTCTTATAAACCTTGGATGACAGCTGGATACTGGAGGGCGGTGTCCTGTGTGGTATGTTCACAAGTAACCTTAGTTCTGCCTTGTTAAGCTTTAAAGCATATCTTTCACTACATGAAATGTGTGGGCCTTGTTTTCACTTTTAACCTTGGATCTGTGGTCTGTAGTTCATATAAACCAAATGAGCACTTGCTCCTATGTTGTCTAAGCAAGGGAGGGTTAGACCCGGGATTCAATTAACCTAGGGAATAAAAAAAACATTTTCATGGGGAATTCTTTCCTACAAAAATTGGATACTCAGTACTTGTATTTCTAAATTTTATTAAAATCATTTATTCATGAGGACTAATTGGTGACTGAGTACCACTTCAATCCAGCATTAAGAACATAAGGTAAGCCCTGGCTGGTGTAGCTCGGTGGATTGAGCACAGGCCTGCAAACCAAAGGATCGCGGTTCGATTCCCAGTCAGGGCACATGCCTGGGTTGCAGGACAGTTCCCAGCAAGGGGACACATGAGAGGCAACCATACATTGATATTTCTCTCCCTCTCTCCTTCCCTTCCCCTCTAAAGATAAATAAATAAAGCGTGTAAAAAAAAAAAAAAACAAGGTAAAAAGTTTGGAGAACAGATAGAAAAATATTTGAAGATATTATTCACTTCAAAAGAAGGTGTTTACGCTCCTGTCAAGCACAGAGAAAAGCAATGACTGCAAGACTTGCTTGTAGGTCATATTATGATACCTTGCCAATAGAACTTTAAACTTTTTTTTCTGTTTTCCCATGAACCCTGATGAAAACGCTGCAATACAAAAAAAAAGTTTCATAAATATCTTTGTTGATTGTAATTTGTTTTTTCTCAGGCTAATAAGCTTTATAAAACTGTTTTCCCTCCTTAATTATGATACATCATGACTTGCACTGTGTGTCCTGAGTTGCTATGGATACTCTGAGGCCATGACTCATGACCTTTAAATATTTCTGTCAGGCAGCCAAAGCTCCATCACTTTTAAATCAGTAGTTTTGTTTCAGGCATTGAAAAAAGAAGGTGGTTTCAAAGAGTTTTTCACTTCTATACTTGTGGCACATCTAAATATGCACATAAGGATATTGTACTCACAATGTTTTGTTTTGCTTCATTTTGTGACAGAATATAATTTCTTGTGTGGCATGTCATTGGTGAATAAAAAATAAATAAGGCATAGTCCTCATACTCCTATGAGGGTGTCACTGAGAAATGCAAAACCACAGGTAGACAAATAATGATACACATCGTGAAATGTAATAAGGGATGTAAAGGACAGATATCCCAAAACTACAGAGGCGAGAAGGACTTCTGATTGGCAGGATCAAAGAGGCAGCATCTGAGTCATGGTGTGAGGAACTGGCAAGCAGAGAAGAGAGCATAAGCATTCCAGCTGGGAATAAACAACCTGAGAATAGGATAAACACATACTCTGGAACTAATGGGTAGAGTTTGGTGAAAATATCCATTTTGTGAGATGCACTGATGGAAAATAAAGTTGGTCAGAAGGTAAGCGGGGCCAGACTGTTAAAGTCATCCCATGCACTGTATTGCCCAGCACAATTATGATCACCCAAGGGCTGTTTTCCATTTCATGATGAAGAGTTAGTGTGAAGCAGAAAGCACGAAAATGTGGGTTTTGTTGATCTGGGCGTGATGCAGGAAAAGCAATTAGACCTCTCAGAACCTCAGTGTGTCCTCCCACTAAGTGGGGATTTCATTAATTTTGTTCAGTAGTCACTGATCACTTTGTGAACACTTTTAAAAGAATTTCAATTTTTTTGAAAAGTGAGATGAATGCAGAGAAATATAAAATAGCACATTTGTTAGGGAGAAAGTAGGATATAAAATAATAAAAGTACCCCTGGATTGTAAAGTAAGACATTGGCTGGCAACAGTAGAATGAGACTTATTAAGATTTGAGGTTTATTAAGTCATCCACTTATACATTCATTCATTCAACAAATACTTATGGACCTTCCCAGCCCTCTTCAAGATGTGAAGGATAGAGTAACAAAAATAACAACAGAAAAGATTTTTCATCTTCAAGTTCATGTTTTCAGTAGAGAGGGGACATGGGAAATGTAATAAGCAAATTATATAGTGTGTGAGAAGGTTGTAAGTATTTCAGAGAAAAATAAGCAAAGTGATGAGGATGGATAGGTGAGTGGGAGTTCAATTTTCAATGAGGTGCATTTGGCAGGCCTCACTGAGAAAGTGATATTTGAGCAGACAGGGAGGAAATGGGGAAAAAAAAAACAAAAAACAGTGGGCAAGTGTGGAGAAAGTATTCCTGGCAGAGGAACTAAAGATAAGAGTGTCTGTGAGATGGCTGGAAAAGAGTGAGGAGGCCAGTGTGACTTGGAGGGGAGGGACTGAAAAGAGGAATTTTCCCTGGATTCATAGACGGAGTTGCAAGGGGGAAGGTCAGAAGGTACTGGGAGGAGCCCTATGGTGGAAAGGAAGGGCGAATGGCACAGACATTGACATCGGTAGGACCTTGAAGGCCATTAAGTGGACTTTGGGTTTTATTCTGAGTGACATGAGATCTCTCACTGGAGGGTTTTCACAGAGAAATGAAATTATTTTTCTGATGATTGATGTATTGAAAACAGAATGTGGGAGCAAAGGTAGAAGCCATTTAGAAGGTTAATGCAATAATTCAGACAAGAGCTGATGGATGGCAGCTTGAAGCTTGAACCAGGATGTTAACAGTGAAGGTGGTGAGAGCGGTCAGATACTAGACATATTTTGATAGTAGAACCAAAAATTGCCTCACAGATTGGATGTGAGTTCTGAGACAGATACAGGAATGCAGGTGTTAGCCTGAGCAATGATGTCATCAACTGAGATGGAGAGACTGCAAGTAGAGAAGATGTGGGAGTGGGAATCAGGAGCTACGTTTTGGACATGTTAAAACTGAGATATCTAGGATTACCTCAAAAATAAGATATGAGATGTCATGAAGGCAATTGAATGAGGAAATGTGGAATTCATGGAAGAAGGCTTGTCTAGAGATATGAATTTAGGAGTGATCAGCATACTGATGATATTTAAAACCAAGAGGTTGAATGAGATCACCAAGGGAGTGAATGTGACTAGGGAACAGAGGAAGCCCTGGAGCCTGCCAAAGATGCAAGCTCAGGGAAATGGGAAAGGACCATCAAAGGAGACTGAGGAGCAGCAAGTGGCACAGGAAAGAAATCTGGGAGCTGAGGATGTCCTGGAACCAAGTGAAGAAAGAAGGAGGGAGTGGTGAAAAGTGCAGTTTCTGTGGACCATTAATTGTGACAGTCTGAATGAAGTGGCTTTAACAACCATTAGGAGAAAAGGAAATGGAAGTAGTGAGCGTATAGTTCTTATAAAGGGGGTGGGAGTAATGAAGCAGAATCTAAAGGGTTAAAAGGGTTTGTGATGCAAAAAATAACAGCATGTTTGGAAACTATTGCAAATGATCCAGGGGAGAGAGAGAAAGAGAAATTTTTTAAGGAACAGTGTAGGAGACAAAGAATTCCTCAAGTCTGCTGTTTCATAGGATGATAGGCCTCCCTCCCTCTACTTCTTTTTTTAGTGGAAATAAGAGATTTTGCAGGTTTACAGAACAGATTGTACTGTTCAGACTGCTTATTCTCAAGAGAACCTTTAAAAGCTATTTTATCTTCTTTGAGTACAGTTTACATTCCATACTTTTGATTTCCTTCGGAAATGTTCAAAAGTTGACACTTGGAGGAAATACTTTAGGAAATTTATCTTCAATGTTCCAGTATAAAAATCTATTTTATGTGGGGTGTGTATGTGTGTGTGAGTATGTAAGCTTCTGAAATAAAATGCTGAGATTTAAAATCTTATTTTATTCCAGCATCCCATCGGGAAGTTCAGATATACAAAAAAGAAACAAAAAAGTGGTAAGAGATAAAGTTTGTATAAATTATTTTTGAAAAAAAAAACATTAAAGTTAATGCAACCATAACTTCTTTAATGTTAAGATTTTCCTAATATGTTTCATTTTTACATTTTACTAACTAAAAATTTAAAAAATAAAACATGGAATGTTCTTTCTCAAGGAAAATGATGTCAAGTGGGCAAAGTGCCAACTAAGGGTATCACTGGGCAGCAGAGAAGTTAGGCATTGTGCGGGGTGGCCTTGCCCATCTTCACTTGCTCTCCATGGCCCTGTATTATCACAAACATCCTGGGCTACTTCAAAATACTGTCTTGTATATGAGGAAATCCTGAAATTCAGACATGATACAGATTTGGTAAATTACATTATTTGATTTATTTAGATGAGTTTAAATCACAGTCTATTCCAGAGATGACCAGTTTATGCTCTTCAGGTCAGCTGATGACACACCTGACTCTGCCTTCTGAGGACTTCTCTCTTCCATGAGCTCTGTTACGCTCTAGGACAAGGGGGTCCTTTCTACCAGAGCCTCATCTGGCCAGTTCTTAGGCCTCAGGTAACAACTGTGTAGGTTGTCAACAAGTGTTGAAGTTGAGTGATCATTACATGGGGGCTCGATATACTAGTTTTCTACTCCTCTGTAAGTTTGAGAATTTCCTTTAAAAAAAGAAAACAGTACTTGTATAGCCTGGATTCAGTTTTAGTAAGGACCCCCTCGATTCCACCCACAGGCATTTCCGAAACAATCCTTTAAGCTCTAACAGGGAGGCAGTGTGATGCAGGAGAATCATTGCAGGACTAGGAATTAGGTCCAAATGAGCCACCTCAAGCTATGTCATGAGAGCCAAACTAGTAAAACTCTCTGAGCCTATTTGTCATCCATAGAATGAGGATGATGAGACTTTACTGATCTATAGGCATACCTTGGAGATAGTACCGTTTTGGTTCCAGACTACCACAATATTAAAGTGAGTTGCACGAATTTTTTGGTTTCCTGGTGCGTTTAAAAGTTATGTTTACACTATACTGTAGTCTATTAAGTACACAAAAGCATTACATGTTAAAAAAGTGTACATAACCTAATTAAAATATATTATTGCTAAAAATGCTGACCATTAGCTGAGCTTTTGGGGAGTTTAATACTTTTACTGGTGGAGGGTCTTGCCTTGCTGTTGACAGCTGCTGGCTGATCAGGGCGGCGGTTGCTGAAAGTTGGGGTGGCGTGGCAATTCCTAAAATAAGGCAACAATCAAGTTTGCCATGTCAATTGATTCTTCTTTTTATGAAGGATTTCTCTGTAGCATGTGATGCTATTTGATAACATTTTGCACATACTAGATTTTTTTTAAATAATTGGAGTCAATCCTCTCAAGCTTTATAGCTGCTTTATCAACTAAATATGTAATATTCTAAATCCTTTGTCATTTCAACAATCTTCCCAGCATCTTTGCACATCCATAAGAAGCAATTCCTGATTGGTTCAAGTTTTATGGTGAGACTGCCATAATTCAGTCACATCTCCAGGCTCACTTCTAATTCTGGTTCTCTGGCTAGTTCCACCACATCTGTAGTTATTCTTCCAGTAAAGTGTTGAACCCCTGCAAGTCATCCATGAGGTTTGGAACCAACTTCTTCCAAGCCCCTGGTAATGTTGATGTTTTGACCTCTTCCCATGAATCATAAAAGTTCTTAATGGCATCTAAAATGGTAACTCATTTCCAGAATATTTTCAATTTACTTCACTCAGATCCACCAGAGGAATCACTTTCTATGGTGACTATAGCATTGTGAAATGTAGTTCATAAATAATAAAACTTGAGATCAAAACTACTTATGATCCATGGGCTGCAGGATAAATGTTATGTTGGCAGGCATGAAAACAACACTAATCTCATTGTACATCTTCATCAGAGCCCTTGGGTGACCAGGTGCTTTGTCAGTGAGCAGTAGTATTTTGAAAGAATTTTTTTTCTAAGCTGTAGGTCTCAAAGTGGGCTTAAAATATTCAGTAAACCATGTTGTAAACAGATGTGTTGTCATCCATCCAGGCTTTGTTGCTCCATTTACAGAACATAGGCAGAGTCAATTTAGCATAATTCTTAAGGGCCTTTGGATATTTGGCATGATAAATGAGCCTTGGCTTCAACTCTGTGTTCCCAGCTGTATTATCCTTTAACATGAGAGTCAGCCTGTTCTTTGAAGCCCTGAAGTCAGGTATTGACTTCTCCTCTCTAGCTATGAAAGTCCTAGATGGCATCTTCTTCCAGTATAAGGTTCTTTGTCTACATTGATCGTCTGTTGTTTATTTTGGGTACACCTGGATAATTTAGTGCAGCTTCTACATCAGCACTTGCTGTTTCACCTTCCACTTTTACATCATGGTGATGGTTTCTTTCCTTAAACCTCATGAACCAACCTCTGCTAGCTTCAAACTTTTCTTCTGCAGCTTCCTCACCTGTCTCAGCTTTCAAAGAATTTAAGAGAGTTAGGACCTTGCTCTGGATTAGGTGTTGGTTTATGGGAATATCGGCTGGTTTAATCTTCTATGCAGACCATGAAAACTTTCTCCCTATCAGCAGTAAAGCTGTTTCACTCTCTTATGACTCATGTGTAATTACTGGAGTAGCACTTCTAATTTCCTTCAGGAGCTTTTCCTTTGCATTCACAAGTTGGCTAATTGTTTGGCACAAGATGCCTAGCTTTTGGCCTATCTCAGCTTTCTACACGCCTTCCTCACTGAGTTAATTATTTCTAGCTTTTTATTTAAAGTGAGAGACATGTGACTCTTCCTTTCACTTGAACACTTGACCATTGCAGGGTTATTAATCAGCCTAATTTTAATGTTACTGTGACTCAGGGATAGGGAGGCCGGAGGAGATGGAAAGAGATGGGGAATGGTGGGTTGACAGAGCAGTCAGAACACACACACAACATTTTTTACTTTAGATGTCATCTTGTATGGGGGCTGTTTGGGGTAACCCAAAACAATTAGAATAGTAATATCAAAGATCAGTGAAGACAAATCACCTTAAAAATACAAGAATAATGGAAAAGTTTGAAATATTGTGAGAATTACCGAAATGTGACACAGAATGGGGAAATGCTATTGAAAAAAATCACACTGATAGACATGCTTGATGGAAGGTTGCTGCAGACCTTCAACTTGTAAAAAAAATGCAGTATCTGCAAAGCTCAATAAAGCAAAGTCCCATAAGATGAGGTATGCCTGTACCTCAAAAGAGTTACTTGGGATGTGAAAATTATTGATTAAGGACCTGCAAGTATATTTGTAAAGGAGTACAGGACTATAGTTATTGGAAATCTATAGCATTCAAGTGGGCTCTCCCATGGGCCAAGGGGCCTTGCTCCTTGAATACTTTTTCCTTCTGGATTCATTACTTCTGCTTTCCCACCCCACCCCAGCATCCCCAGCAAAAAACAACTGATCCAGTGAGGTATATATCCACATCACTTCTGAACAATTATTTTATTTGTAAAATGTTAACATCTCTTTTCTAAGTATTGTTCACCCAGTCTGGCCCCAGACAGAATGGACATAACTCCCAAATCCATAGTAATTATCAGGAGTAGGGCTTTTGTAAAATAAATGTCAACTTAGATTGGTAAAACCTGACTTTAATTAAAAATTTGTTTTCTAGTTATACTGCTAGTTTAATCTTATATTGCTTTTATTTTTCATTTAGTGGAAGAAAACCTAAGAATGAGCTTTTTATTTTATATAATGGAACTGTTTATGATTCCATAGCTTAAAGAAGGAGTATCCCCCTTACTGTATGGGAACATTTATCTCTTTTTGGTTAGAACCCTTGGGTTAGCAGTTGGAGTTTAAGAAATGGGAGGCTTTAGCTCTCCCATCTCTGTTTATTGCATTTTCCTCTGACAGTCTTAATCAATTAGCACCCTAGAGGTAACCCTCTCACTGAAAAAGACCAGGTGCCAATTAGTACCACATTTAGGTTTTATGCCTAAGGCTCCCAATTAGCTTCCTGGAGTTTAGAATCTATCTCCTTTCAATTTATATCTAACATAGCTGAGAGCCCTGGGGCTTGAAGTAGCTGGTTCTACTCTAGTTACTGCATTTTTACATTTCTAAAAGAATACACTTAGCTGGAGCCGGTTAGGGTGAGAGACCTCAAGGCCAGAAGATATCCACAATTAATGCTGCCTCCTCACCCCACAATCTCTTTTAAATCTTGGGACTCATAGAATGATTACTCAGCAGATCCTATTCTGCTCTGTAGCATGAGGAACCAAATTGCAGGTGGGTCTCAGATGCTTTGGTAGAGAAGGTGGGAGATGAAGGGTGAGATTCGTTCCATGCTGTGAAGAAGTCTTCACTGCCCAAGCAGAATGAAACTCGCTCTACCTTTGTGGCACCACAATCTGGAAACTATGGTTCCTTATTTTCCTTTGCAGCACTGGTCTCTGAATATGGTTTTAACTTTTGGACTCCCCTTGTTAAACTGCATCCTTAGAATGAGGCCTAGCCTTTCTTCATGTCCGTGTTCCTGGGACAAAGTTACTGACACTAAAACAGCACTCGTTTGAACTAGAGCAAATGGACTGAGCTCTGTGCATAGCCCTAGGTGACAGACAGATGCTCTTCCTTTGGATCCCTATAGCAACAAACAGGGGTAGTTTCCAGAATCATCACTATTATATTGTTACTTTTTTCCTCATTATTGTTAACACTTTAGAAATTAAGAAATTGAGATGCAGGGAAGTTGCGGGAGATTCCAGCTGTTGACAGATCAATGAGTATGTGTTCACTACAGAGCAGGAATATCATGGGGCGGTCCAGTGAGAGTTAGTTTATTTATACTCACTGCTCAGTTGCCAGGTTGTCCCTGCTTATCTGGACCTTATTCCTTTGGGCCTGTTGAAGGATTAGAATGTTATTTGAATTGTTGTCTTTA
The DNA here is from genome assembly GCA_004027475.1 of Anoura caudifer. Taxonomy (NCBI): domain Eukaryota; kingdom Metazoa; phylum Chordata; class Mammalia; order Chiroptera; family Phyllostomidae; genus Anoura; species Anoura caudifer. Next base: position 35,237 of record PVKU01008141.1, on the reverse strand, counting down.
CACCATTTTAACATCCTCTGACGGAAAACAGCTAATGCATATAAATCATCTCATTTGAAACTGTTTAGGAAATAAAAATTTTGTTGCAAGGACACTTGGCATGAACCAGATACTTGGCTCAGGATGTCTCCCACTGAAGGATTCTGAGGACTGGGACACATGGAACTGAACACCGTAAAACATACAATGTCATTGGTCACGGGGACTGGCACAAAAGTGAGAATGCGGGTATGAGTTCATTTAATGTTAGAGCATGTTAGAAAGCACTCACTCATTGTACAAAACTCAACTTGTTACAAAACCTCATTAAGACTTTTAGTTTTCAAGTTGTAATGTACTGATGACTCCATTTAAAAATCATTATTTTAAGTGCCAAAGATATGAAAGCATTTAAAAAAATTAATTTGTAAGTCAAATTCATAGCATACTATATAGGAAGCCAGCTTTACAAATGGCCTTAAAGTAGCTAAAAGATTTTACACTTGCTAAACTGAGAAAGGCAAACAATGCCTTAAATTGTGTCAAATTTTATAAATTCTGTTCTTCTTTTTTTGGACTTAGTATAATACAGCACTATTTTCCAGGAAGCATATATTTGATAACATTTCTGATCAATTAAAATTTAGCATTCTAAAATGGCTTTTGTAAGATCCCTCCCTTTGATGAGCAAACTTTCAAATCATTAATGAATCACATTATCATCACTTGTGCTTTCAATTGAACATTTTAAGTGTTTAAAGAAGACATTCCTATTCATACTTAAAAATGAGATTAATATAGAACTATTTCTTTTTATTGAATTTATTGGAATGACATTGGTTAATAAAATTATATCTGTTTCATATGTACAATTCTATAATACATCATCTGTATATTGAGTTAAGCAAAAATTTAGGGAGAGGTAGAAGAGGGTAAGGGGGGGATAAATAGTGATGGGAGAAGACTGACTTAGTGTAGGAGGAGACCTACGGTGGTAGGACTGTATTTATATATATTTCAATACAAAGATTTGTGACTATTTTAGGATATATGCTATTTATTTACTTTTTGCCACTCTAATGGATAAGAAATATCTCAAAACTTTTTGTTTTGGATCTTTTTCTTCCTCCCTCCCTCCTTTCCTTCCTTCCTTCCTTCCTTCCTTCCTTCCTCTCTCTCCCTCTTCCTTCTTACCTCCCTCCCCCCTTTATTGAAGCATACTTGAAAAATTTAAAGTGCATAAGTTCATGAGTTCTGACAAATGTATACACATTTAAAACCATCACCACAGTCAAGATAATGAAACTATCCATCACCCCCAAAAGGTTATCATGCCCCTTTGTAATCCCTCTCGCTGACTTCTTCTCACCTGCTGATACCTAATTTCCAAGGAAGCACTTAATTTGCTTCATGTCACTATATTTTATTTTGCATTTCCTTTGATCTTTACATATAAAGAATCATAGAGTATACACCTCTTTTAGTGGCTCTCAATCAGCAAAATTATTTTGAGATCCATCCATGTGTTAGTGTATATCAATAATTCTTTTTTTATTGCTGAACAGAACTCCATTGTATTAAATGTTCCACTTGGTTTAGCCCTCCATCTTTTGACTAACAGGTTATTTCTAGTTTTTGACTCTCACAAATAAAACTACTGCAAATGTTTGAATACAAGTCTTTGTATGGACATACACTTCCTTTTCTTTTGGGTAAATACCTAAGAGTGAAATGGTTGGGCCATGTGACTGGTAAACACTTTAAAAATGCTTCTTAAAAATGGTTGAAATTTAAAAGTTGAACCATCAGCACTATATGGAAGTTTTAGTTTACCCACCTTGTCTCCAACTCTGGTAAGGTTAATCTTTTAAATTTTAGCTGTTCTAATAGGAATAGTAGTATCTTACTGTGGTTTTAACTTAAATTTCTTCAATAATTAATGGTGTTGACCACCTCTCCATGTACTTATTTGCCATCATTATATCTGAATTGATGAAGTAACCATTGAAATCATTTGTCCTTTTTAAAATTGTGTTGTTTATTATTGGGTTTTGAGAGTTCTTTATACTTGGATATTCCAGAAACAAGTAAAATTTTAATGTGTTTTGCAAGCATTTTCTCCAATCTGTAGTTAGTCTTTTCATTTTCTTACCAGTGTCTTTAGAAGATATTAATTTTGATGAGGTCTAGTTTATCAACTTATATTTTCATAGATCATGATTTTGGTGTCTCATCTAAGATGTATTTGCCCAAGGTCACAAATATTTTCTCCTAAGTCCTCTAGATGTTTTATAGCTGGAGGTTATATATTTAGATCTATTATTTGAGTTCATTTTGCTTGATGATGACTTACAGCTGAGTCTCCAGGAATTTTCCTTAGCAAAGAAGCTCCATTGTCCCAAAGTCATCCCTCTTCATAGGATCAACCTGCATCCAATGATGGGTAAATGCACAGCCATAAGACCTGGCTTTCTTCTTTTCAGAGGGGACAGTTCTGAAGGTCCAGCCCAGCTCCTGATCACCTCTGGAATTGGCTGACATTGCTATTGCATTTCTACTTCTCTTCTTACTTTATAGGTGTTGCTCCCAAACGCCATCTCCAATAAGCCCTCTGCAGCCAAATGTCTCAGTCTGTTTCTTAATAGTATCACAAAAGTAGAATTGCGCTAACTTAGTGAATGAAGTTTTGTGGATGGAAATTCACAAGAAATGCAAAAGAGCCATTGTGCTGTCACTGAAGGCAAGCCAAAATATATAAATAGACACTATCATTGTAACTTTGATAGCCCTTCAGAGAAATTTTAATATACGGTGAGTTAGAGATTTAATGAATACTTATTTGCAAACTTTAAGGAAGTAAAATATTTCATTTAACAAAGTATGATAATGTTTATTTATTCACTTCCAAAAAACTGGTGTTTTCCCACAAAGAACACAAATAGTATGGAAATTGAATCTTTACTGCTAGGGACATCTGGTAGACCTCTAGATAATATCTAACATTGCTCTAACTGAGTAAGTAATATTATCCCCCCAGATGTTGGGATATTAAATGTTAGTTGGAGTTTCTACCCATTGTTCAATCTTTTGTACAGCAAGTTTTATGTTGAGATCTTGCAATAAATGAGGGGCTGATCCATATCATGTTCTCCTGCCTCAATCTTTACACAGCAAAGTTTACCTAAATTATTCATTAATTTTTTTATTCCTCACCCAAGGATATATTTATTGATTTTAGAGCAAGAGGAAGAGAGAGAGAGAGACATGTATTGGTGTAAGAGACAAGCATCAATCAGTGATCCCCCATATGCATTCCAACCAGGGACCAAATGTACAACCCAGGTATGTACCCTGATCAGGGATCGAAACTGCAAACTTCTGGTGTACGGGATGACACTCCCACCAACTGAGTCACCCAGCCAGGGAAAGCTTACCTAATTTAAATTATGTACCCTATATTCTATACAGAAACAACTTCAGCAGAGATTTCAGGTCAAGAGGTGCATATGAAGGTGGTAAAGATGGTATCATTGTAACTGGTGAGAAATGTAGTATCAAGAAAGATCAGAAGTTCAATTCCTTTCAATTTAATTTGATTATCATTAAAATTTTTGAAGGTTATTAGTTGCAAGTGGTTAATGGCTTGTCTTAATATTTTATTTATCTGAATAATTCACTTTTTATTCACAATATCCATCCAAGGTGGGAGGCACAGGGTCTCTCTCTATTCATCATAGTTACTAAGGAATCCTCTGGATATAAGCTTTACCTGGGAATGCACTTCTGCAATCCAGACGGGCAGCAATAAAAGTGCTTACCTGGAAGTTAACACATACCACTTCCACTTCTATTTTGTTAGCCAAAGAAGCCACCTGCCTTAAACAACTTTCAAGAGCTGGGGGAGTGAAATTATATCATGTGCCTAGGAGAATATTCTGAAATATTTCAGCGGACACAATTATAGCAATATAAAGCTGGATATAAAAAAGGAAATAATTGAACTAAAAAAAGAAAGAAAATGCCATTGATACAAAAATAAAGGAAAACATTAGCTCAGAATTTCTCATTTTAACAAGTTCTATTTAAGTTGAGAACAGACACCAATAAAAAGATCTTAGCAGTTTAAAATGAGGTTGGGCATTTGCAAGCAACTGGACAAGATGACCAATCTGGTTTTTAACTTCGGTGATAGAGTAAATGTATAAGGAACAAAAGGTCCTGCTTCCACATGCAAATGTGTTCCTTTATATTTTTAAGTGTCCAGTTTTTAATGCCAGAAACAAGCATTTCTAAATGAATTTAGAAAACACGTGGCACTGAAGGTGAATGTTTACGGGTAGGCTGTTCTGTAGAATTTCCCCAAAGGGCCTGAGTGGTGCAAAGGACCTCTATAAACTGAAGCATCTGAGTGTCTGCAAATTTGTTTCATCAAATGCCCATGACATTTTTTTTTCTCCATTTGGCTCCTTCACATGGCAAAAAACCCCAAACAACAATTATGTGGGGAAGGCATGCTAATTTGTGCTGTGTGGTACTGACACATTTCCTTTTTTGTGAGGGTGAAAATGTTGAGAAGTTTGTGTGTGTAAGAGGAAGGAAGCTGTGAGATGGAAAATGGGGACAGAAGTTAAATGTGCACATTTAAATGTATAAAAGTTAAAAATATAGAATGAGTTGAATTCAAGGATTACTCTAAATTAATATTCTGGGTAAACTCAAGTTTCACATACAATTTCCTCATCTTCTGAAACCTGAATGTTCAGATCAGAGGAAGACAGGGCAAGGGGAATTGTGGTTTGGGGACGATCTCGTCAGCCAGCCTGACTAACAACACCTCAATTGCTGTGGTCTGAAGAAAAATACTCTCCAAAACTTCAAAATTTCCTTGAGAGAGAATATCCCCCAAAGGGCTAGGACAATTATTTAATCTAGTCTTTCTCAAAAAAAGTAAGTCTCCCTTGGGGAGGGCTCTATAGATGCCTGGAGAAAAGTTGGGAGAGGCTGGGACAACCTGGGAATGAGAAGCACAGGGATGCAGGCTCTCGGGGATGGAGCTTGGCCCTGGTTGCCCTCAGTCTCTTCAGGCAGGTTGGACAACACAGCTTCATCTGTTTTGATAGTTTTGTTAAACTGAAATTTGCTGCTGGGAATAACAACCCCAAGTTGCCATGTCAATAGCTGAGCTGTTTGTGTTAGATCAGGTATCAGAGTCAATCGGTTATTTCAAAATATATCTAATAATTTGAATCAATGTGGTGTGTTATCTGTACTAAATGAGGTTCTTAGAAATTGAAGATTTCTCTAAGTTTTGATTAGAGTTTGCTGCTTCAAAAGTTGACTATCTCCTCAAACAAAGTTATGCATTAATGCACAAAGATGAAAAGGCAATTTAGTCCTGAAATTTCTATACCTCATAAGTGAACTTACCACTTACCCCTCTTGCAACCCATTTAAGAAGCATTTGTTAATATTCAAAAAAGTAATAGAAAATATTTGTAACATTTATTACAACATAATATCCTTAATATGTTAAGGTCTCATATAAATCACTGAGGAAAAGATTTACTCTTAAATTTAAAAAAAATGGACAAAGTACACAAATCATAATTTACAAAAGAAAACCCATGACTATCCAATAAGATGTCCAAACTTGCATTTAACAAATAAAATCTCCAAACTGAATAGAAGGCAAAGCAATACATTTTTAAAAATTTATATGCCATATTTATCTGTAATTTGACAGTTATCAAAAGTATGAAAATGTTATAGGAAAATATGGAAGAAAGCTATGCTTCTCATATAGTGTTGGTGGGAGTGTTGACTTGGGGGATGTAATCTTAAATGTGTATCCAGTATATAGTCTAAAATCCAGTAAAAACTGCTTCATTCATATAGTAAGAAAGTAACAAGCAAGTTCACAGAGATGTATAAACATGCTTATTAGGTTGTCCAGAAGTGAAACACTGCATTTGTACACAATGAAATATACTGTGACCATGAAAATTATGTTAATTTTTAAGGTTAAAAATTATGGAAAATGATATCCATCATTATTCAAATGCAGATTGTACCTATGACATATTGTTAATTGAAGATGACTATAATTTAACCATATATAACCATATAGTATGAATCAATGTTTTACATGTTATGCATCTTACAGACACACACACACAAGTCCTAAGGGTAATGCACCAAATATGGCCTTAGCTTGGGCTGCCCTGACAAAATACCACAGGCTGGGGGGCTTAAACAACAGACATTTATTTATTTCTCATAGTTCTGAAGTTAGAGATGAATCCTGCCAGCATGATCGGTCCTGGCAGGCAGATGGTTGCTTTGTTGCTGTATCTCATGTGGGGGCTGGAGGAAAGGGATCCAGACAGCGGGAGAGAGAGAAGGTGACAGAATGAGACAGCCCTCTGATTTCTTCTTACAAGGACACTAATCCCATCATGAGGTCCCCACCCTGATGACCTCATCTATATCTAATAACTTTTCAGAGGCCTACCTTCTGATATTACACATCAGAAGTCAAGGCTTCAACATATGAACTTGAGGAGGCAAGGAACACAAACATGACCCCAGAGCATGTTGCAATCTCCTGGTGGCAGGGTTAATGATAATTTTTCTCTTTCACTGAGGACATAATATATAGAGAAAAATCTGTATATTGAGCACAGAATTAATGCTTAGTACATGTCTTTTCCCCTTTCTTCTTTCCCATTCTTATAGTATTGAAATTCACTTATCTGAATATTTTTTCCACCCTTTTTCAACCTTTATCACACTATGAGCTCCTGAAGGGTAGGGGATTTGATTATTCATCTTTATTCTCCAGGGTTTAGCTCTGGGACCTACACATAAAATATGTGAATGGTTCCCATGTGTTTGTTATTGAATAGCTGGGCATACTATGCTTTTCAGGAAAGAAAATACTCTTGAACCACACAATTAATGCAAAGGAAAATTAAATTGTGAGAGATTTTTAAACAAATGTGGCTCAGAAACATTCTGTGGGAAGGAGTGAGTCCTATTTTGCTTGCCTCAAATGGCCAAGGAAAATGCTATAAATTCTAAAACAGCCTACTTACCTTAAGGGTCATTTACTACTAGACTCTTTCTTAAAATAGAAATACCAGAGTCTGTGGTGACTATATTCTGAATTCTATTCATCCTTCTCCTTTTAAATAAAGCAGGACTTGGCCTTTCTACTTTCACATGTGTTCTCATATATATATATATATTTTTTTTTTAATAATCATGTCACTGAAAATTTAGAAAAAATCTCTCATAATAACTTTCTCTGTGACTGCTTAACATGTAATGCTGAGTTTCAAATGGTTTGATTCCAGAATTGATTTGTAGCTTTTAAAAAAGTAGTTTAATATCCACTAGGTAACTTTCAGATTACTCAAGTTCTTAACCCTTAGTATAGTAGGGAACAAGTCATCATCATTTACTGTCTGGATCCATTGGGATTTTTTATTTTAAAGTAATTTTTAAAATAATATAAATAAGAACAATGACATTATATTATGCTATTATTCTTATGTAAATTAAACCACATTAGAAATTTTAATAAGAATTTGAACATAGCAAATCTTCTTGTATCAAGTAACAATTTCGGCCCATAAGCACTTTAAAAGATGGGTGAATACCATCACTTATCCATTTAGCAAACGTGAAAGCCCAAATTCTTATCACCAAAGATGTGATAGTCTTGACTGTATGAGAATATCCTATTTCTTTTTTTGTCCTTAGAGATATGGCTTTCACTCACAGATTCACGAATTTGAGGACATTCATCTGTTTCTAGGAAGTTGTTGTTTGACGACTCATAGTCTATTTCACTAACATGACTAATTTCACTGTCAACATTAGTGTCTAGAACAACACTGTCCACAGAAATACACTGCAAGCCATACATGTAATTTTAAATTTTCTAGTAGTCACACTGTAAATTTTAATAGTATATTTTATTTAACCTATCAAAAATATTGTCATTTCAACCTGCAATCACTATATATAAATGTACTGAGGCATCTTACATTCTTATTTATTGTGCTAGGAAGTCTTCAAAATCTTGTGTATATTTTATATTTATAACACATTTCAATTTAAACTCATCTCATTTCAAGCCCTGAAATGCCACCTGTGATTAGAGATGACTGCCCTGGGCAGTGCTGGTCAGGAATGCTGTTCTTCACATGCATCTTCTGATTCGTGTCAGCGTAGTAAAATATCCTCCTCTACCAATTTCCGTCTCTTTGGACATTACGTATGGGAAAAAATTTAGTATTCACAGCTGTGTTTAATGAAAGCCAAAAGTAGGTCATAAAAATGGCGTCTCCTCTTTTATACCTTGAGAGATGATGCAATACTTTTGGCAACACAATAAGAAAATGAGTGATTATTAATTTTACTATTGTATTGCCTTCCTAGGCAATTTCACATTTTTTAACCTTTAAAGTCCTAGTTGAAAATAATTGATGAATAGTGATAGAAAATAATTCCTGGAATGATTAAGTAACAACATGTTTCAAATATAGGGAAACTAAGATTACTAAGATCCCACAATACAGCTTAGATTTGAAAAAGCTCCAATGGATCTGTATTGTATTTGCAAGGCAGAATGAGTTTTATTCTATTTTTAAAAAATAAATATAGATTCTTTGTTTTTTTATAAGACCTCAAAGTAAGAATAAAAGCCATTGGAATACAGGTTTTTATGAATAGAATGACTTAAAAACAGGAACTCGAAACTGCATTTGGGTCCAATGAACTCCAACAGTACATTGAAGGTTAAATTGCATTAATTATACAGTACATGGAGAAATTTTTCAGAGATATATTTTTAATCCTTTTTTTCTTCTATATAAGCTTCTATCTCACATGACAGCTTTTCCCAAGCTTTCTTCTGAAAAGTTCCTTGGAAAACTTTTTCTTTTAGCCCTAGTCCACACTCTTCTTCGTCTTCCTCATTCTCTCCCTTTTCATTTTAGAAGCCCAAAAGAACATATCTAGCAAGAAGGTCACAAGAAAAGACAGAGAGTAGACCAAATAATTTTTGCTCTTATATTGTGCCTAATGAATTACTTTTTTCCAACAAGGAGTAACCAGGCTAGATATACGTGCATAATGCCAAGACACCAGCATTTCTAAGAGTTTCAGGTCTTTATGATCAACTCTCTGGTTCTCTCAGGATCAGGCATTATGCTAAGCATTTTCCTGCATTACCACATTTAATCACCACAGCAACCTTTACTGAGTTATCATTTCTTTCATTTTTAGAGGTGAGGAATTGAAGGCTCATAATAAATTACTTACTTAAACTCACATGAACAATAAGTAATAATAAGTCAGATTTACGTTTAAATTCAATAGAACCAATTCTAGTTAGTATTAAGGGGAAATGAATTATTAAAGGATAATAGGTATTTCAGAGACTCTCTAGGAGAATTAGAGAATCCCGCTTGGAGACTACACACAATCACCCTGCCAGATTCGGGTGAGGAATCAATTACTGCTGCCACTGGACAGAAGCCCTACATTATTTATTACTTCCCTGAAGATGAGATATCACTTCTAAGTCTTCTGTCACCACAGCCTCTCAACCTGGTCAGATTCCATTCTATTTGGCACTTATTTCATATCACTCTCTTCCATTTTGAAGTCTCAGGCTGGTGTGTCCAGTGGAGACACATGCCTACAACTTGGCTGCAAAGGATGCTCAAGTGGGAGTTCTTGGCCTTTGTTTTGGGAAGATGGGAAATTCTCCAAACAGTGAAAGACATTGGACCATCAAAACAGCATGACAAATACCCATCAAAGAGAGCAAGGTGAATCAGATATAACAGTCTTCTTACTTCACAAGTGAGAAAGCTGAGGCCTGCTGAGTAGCTAATAGTGGACACACCACGCCACCTTCTCTGATATTCCAGCCATGCCTCGGTGATATTTTGACTGGGAGACCTTAAAAGAAGTGGAAATTCACAGCAAAAGAGAGCTCTTCCATCTGTTCTCTGCTTACCTTATCATATTGGAATGCACTATGGAAATTGTTGCTAAACTTTTATCTGATCCAAAAGAATGCCTGACACATTTCTCCTTCAAATCTTGGTAAAGAAGGGAGTCTGTGCAGATGCCAGGCTGGGCGAGGCGGGTGTGTGCTCATGGAAACAATTTCTCATGGAATATCAGGTTCAGTTAAGGATTCCCTTGTCAGGTTTGGGGGACCATGTCACTGGAGTACTGATGTTCTTATCATTGCAGTTAAATTTCCTCAACTTTTAAAAATGTTTTCTTATTTAGAGCCTAAATTTTACTGGCAGAAATTTAAAAAACAAAAAAACCTTCATTCTGAACACTGTTAATTATAAAACATTTGTTGCTGATTATACAGTTTAATAACAATTTGTTCACAAAGCTAAGTTGAAAAGCCTCAGTTAATATGGGCAGTAAAATTGTTTCCTTTCACTTATAGGCTGACCTGAAAATACAGGTCATTCTTCCTACAGGCATGTACACTTCCTACCGCACTGGGAACCCGTGGGAGGGGGAACGGTGTTGGTCAGCATGCCCAAGTACTCAAAACCTAAGCTTCTGTATGATGTGTGAGAAAACAAATAATCCTGTCACCAAACACTCAACTATTCAAAGCATTATCTTTAGAAATAGGAAGAGTATGTATATTATTATATGCTGTACCAAACCAAAATTTTATTAGAAGAAATAGGATATTTTAAAGGATGTTTTCTTTATTAAAGGAACAAAAATCCTTTCTTTCAATAAGATTCCTTTATTATGTTTTTCCCTGATTATGTTTTATTTAATCATTCTTATTATGTTCAATCTCCCTGTTTTTACTGTGTTCTCACAACAATCCTGGGAAGTAGATAAAGAGTAGTTGGATTGATTTTAATATTTATTCACTCCTTCCTTCTGTAATTTACTGACTATTTTAGCAATGTTTAAGTGTGCAATTAAGTAGTGTAAAGCATGTTCATATTTTTGTGCAACTGATCTCCATTTTCATTTGCAAAACTAAAACTCTATACCTACTAAATAACAACTCCCTACTATCCCCTTTCTTTATTTTTTAAAGATATCACATATTTTCTTAATAAATTGAAATGCTTTGAGCTGAATTAAAATAAGAGTTGGCATATTCAGAGTTATGGGTAAGCCATTATTTAAAGTTGTTTATGAAGCTATCAAATGTCACATGGTCATTTCTCTTCGGCTTCCATGACAACAATCTTTTTACAAGTTGAAATCTGAGTCAACAATTCCCTTCCAATACCTTTTCTTTCTATTATTTTTATCAGTGATGCTATAGAAATGGAAAAGTAATTATAACTTTTTTGAAAGACTAACCTTTGGAAATAGGTATTTTCCAGAAAAATACTATCTTGGAACCTTCTTAAAGCAACTTGATATTGAATACACGTCCATCCTGAACTTGGTCCAGAGGAATTCGGGGACCATAGTTCTGGAAAGACCTCCTGATAAGACATTCAATTCATAATTTAACAGATGACTTAGATAGACAGTTTCTATACTTTTAGATTTCATAAAGCCATAAAAATTTTCATCCCAAAGTAATTGGGGTTAGGTCTCATAAAACTGCCAACTTTTCCACTTTGTCTAGAAAAAAAAACATGAAAATACAATAATTTCCATATACTATCACCACCATTTGTTTAAAAAATCCTCTTAACACCAAAATATATAGAACTAAAATCTCAGAATAAAGGACCATCCTCTATATGGAGTAAATTTGGCTTCATGAAAACTTTACAATGTTCTTTTTAAATTACTAGTTTGTCTTTTTTTTGATAACTGATGAAAATGTTATTGTATTCAACACTGATCTATGGGCTGGCAATTGGGGCCCACTAATATAATTAAACCCCTTTGATTTTTTGTTTGTTTGTTTTTTAATTTCAACAGAAACTTTATTTTTTTATTTTAAATATTTTATTGTTTATGCTATTACAGTTGTCCCATTTTCCCCTTTTCTCCCCTCCACCCAGTCCACTCCCACTTCCATAATCAGTCACCCCACCATTGCCCATGTCCATGGGTCCTTCATACATGTTCTTTAACTAATTCCCTTTCACCTTCTTTCAATTAGTCCCCATGTCCTCCCCTCCCCTCTTACAGCTGTCAGTCTGTTCCATGATTCTATGCCTCTGGTTCTATTTTGCTCAATAATTTATTTTGTTCATTAGATTCCTCTTATAAGTGAGGACATATGGGTTTTGTCTTTCACCAACTGGCTTATTTCACTTAGCATAATAGTCTCTAGTTCCATTCATGCTGTTGCAAAAAGTAGGAGTTCCTTCTTTCTTTCTGCTGTGTATTCCATTGTATAAGTGTATCACAGTTGTTTTATTCACTCATCTACTAATAGACACTTAGGATGTTTCCAAATCTTGGCTATTGTAAGTAGTGCTGCTATGAACATGGGGGTGCATAAATTCTTTTGAACTGATGTTTTGGGATTCTTCGGGTATATTCCCAGCAATGGAATTGCTGGGTCAAAAGGCAGTTCCATTTTTAGTTTTCTGGGGAAATTCCATACTGTTTTCCACAGTGGCTGCCCCAGTCTGCATTCCCACCAACAGTGTGCTAGGGTTCCCCTGTCTTCACATCCTTGCCAGCACTTGTTGTTTGTTGATTTATTGATGATAGCCATTCTAACAGGTGCGAGGTGGTATCTCATTGTAGTTTTAATTTGTATTTCTCCGATGGCTAATGATATTGAGCATCTTTTCATATGTCTATGGGCCCTCTGTATATCCTCCTTGGAGAAGTGTCTATTCAGGTCCTTTGCCCATTTTTTAATTGGATTCTTTGTCTTCCTGATGTTGAGCTGTGTAAGTTCTTTATATATTTTGGAGATTAAACACTTTTCCAATGTATCGTTGGCAAATATGTTCTCCCATATAGTTGGTTCCCTTTGCATTTTGATGATGGTTTATGCTATAAAAAAGCTTTTCAATTTGATGTAGTCCCATTTGTTTATTTTTTCCTTCATTTCCCTTGCCCTAAGGAGATATATTGGCAAAAATATTGTTGTGTAGGATATCCGAAATTGTATTGCCTGTGTTTTCCTCTAGGATTTTTATGGTATTATGGCTTATATTTGACTTTTATCCATTTTAAGTTTATTCTGGTATATGGTGTAAGATGGTGGTCTAGTTTCATTTTTTTGCATGTACCAGCATTTCTCTAAAGATCAGGAACAAGACAGGGATGCCAACTATCACCTCTCTTACTCAAAATAGTACTGGAAGCCCTAGCCACAACAATCAGACAAGAAGAAGAAATAAAATATATCCAAATTGGAAAAGAGAGAGTAAAGCTGTCATTATTCACAGATGACATGATATTATACAAAGAAAACTCTACAGACTCCACCAAAAAACTACTCTACCCAATAAATGAATTCAGCAATGTAGCAGGATACAAAATCAATATTCAGAAATTGATGGCATTTTTATACACCATAATGACGATGTATAATGTATGTATTATATATACATATTAATGAACTATCAGCAAGAGAAACTAAGAAAGCAATCCCATTTACTATTCCAACAATAACAACAACAACAAAAATAAAGTACCTAGGAATAAATTTAACCAAGGAGGTAAAACACCTATACTTGGAAAACTACAGGACACTTAAAAAAATTGAGGAAGCTACAAATACATGGAAGCATATAATGTGTTCATGGATTAGAAGAATTAACATCATTAAAATGTCCACACTACCCAAAGCAATCTATATATTCAATGCAATTTCCATTAAACTACCAAAGGCATGTTTCACAGATCTAGAAAAAATATTCCAAAAATTTATATGGAACCAAAAATGATTCTGAATAAGCTCAAGATCTTGAGAAAGAAGAACAAAGTTGGAGGGATCACAGTACCTGATATCAAACTATACTACGAGGCCACTGTAATCAAAACAATGTGGTACTGGCATAAGAACAGACACACAGATCAATGGAACAGAATAGAGAGCCCAGAAATAAACCTATGTCACTATGGTCAATTAATATTTGACAAAGGAAGCAAGAGCATACAATTGAGTAAAGACAGTCTCTTCGATAAATGGTGCTAGGAGAACTGGACTGGTACATGTAATTAAATCCATATGGCCTGAGGTTTCTTTGTCTCCCTTCCAGATTCCCTTTCCACCCTTCCCCCACGCTGCTGTTTTCCTGGGAAGCTGGTCCCTTTGTAATTGTCATTCAGGCTCTCTTGCCCTCTGGCTCCTTGTTGGGTTCAGCCCAAGAGAGATACAGACAGAAGGGCAGAGGCTCTTTATTCCACTGATCCATCCACCCCTACTGCCTGGACACAGGATGGCAGGAGCTGTATTCATCTACCCAAGTCTCAGCCCATAGGGTAACCCTCTCCACAAGCTCTCATTCTTGAACCTGTGATAATACTCTCCCATTACCTCTTCCCCAAACTATTTTTTTAAATTTTCACCTGAAGATATGTTTATTGATTTTAAAGAGAGAGGAAGGAAGAGAGAGAGTGTGAAGGAAAGAGAGAGAGAGAAACATTGATTGGTTGCCTCCTATATGCACCCAGACCAGGGACCAAACACACCACCTAGGTATGTGCCCTGATAGGGAATTGAACTTCCAGCCTTTTGGTGCATGGGACATTGCTCCAACCAACTGAGCCACCTGACCAGGACTCTTCCCTACGTTTTTAAGGTAAGGCAAATGGTAACTTCACTTCTAGAGGGTGCCCCATACCTTTGTACATAGTTCCTTCATTAAAATCCCCTCAATAGCTCCATTGGAGTGGCCATGTTCCCCACTGGGATCTGACAAATACATTCATCATTTAAAGACGAAAAACTGAGGCCCCAAGAAGTGAAGCCTAAAAGTCACATAGCTCAAGTCAAACAACCAGGAAGTCCAGACTGCGGCCTTCAAGATTACAAGGTTCTCCCTAATCAGCACTCATCTGTCACCTTCCCATGGCCATCTGCTTCATAGTCACATTGGTGGGCACTTTTTAGAACCTTCTTTCCACTGAGCTTTGACAATAGTTGAGTTCAATAGTTTGTTCAAGTTTGGAACTAAAAAAATATTTTATTAGGTGACTCCTGAGGCAACCTCAAGTACAGAGGATACTGTTTTCATGAGAATGAATTGAAATCAGGAAATCTGAGTTTTTAAATTGCTGCCTAAATAGAAATGGAAAATGTAGCCTAAGAAACTACTGCAATGTTAAGTCAAGAAGGGCACGAAAGTGATGAAATTTCCACTCTAAAATGAATTCTGATTACCAAAGACAGGGGCAAGGATGCCAGCAAGCTGCCCAGGGTGAGGGGCTGAGCTAGGGCTTTGGGGAAAGACTTTAACCTGCGTGAGAAATACAAACAGGTTGTAGGAGGGTAAAGAATTTTAGAGCCCTCAGAGCCTGTCAAGAAAGGGGAAAGAGCAATAGACAGCAGTAGTAAATAGACAACTCATCAAGCAGAAAACTTGACTATTGAAAGCGTGTTTTATCTGGCAAAACATTGCTGCATTACTGAGCAGGGACTGCTGCTGGAACCCTGGGCCTTTGAAGCTTCAGATTGCTAGAAACATTTAATTGTATTAAACTGGCCCATGTCAAAAGGCTCTTCCATAAAGATGAAATTTTCTATAACCACATCTTTAGTTAGCCATCTTGCTTTTAAATAAATGCACATATTTAACATATTAACCTTGTTCTGACTACATGCTTGGCTGAATTTCCCAAAGCTGTTGTTTGATCATTTGCTGTTACAAAAATGTCTCCATGGGGAATTTCTTTTACTAGGGTTTAAAAATAAGCTAGAAAGTTTTAATATTAAGTGATTCTCTTTAAAGAGGGGACTTAGTATGATGGAATTATTAATAACAACATTAAGTGAACACTTCACCTGTTGAAGCAGGTACCTGCTTTACCTCATTCAATCCTCACAACAGGCCTGTCATCATCACTCAGCTTTCCGGTCATCTCCTTGCTGCCTGCTGTACTATCTTGCACCTGGCCTGGCGAGCAGAATTTCTCTACAGCTCTGATCCCTGTCAGTGTCCCAGGCTGGGTGCATGGAAAATATTGCTCAAAGAAACTGGTATATCCTCTCAGCATGACTGCTCTTTCTGGTGCAACCACCTTTTTGACTGCTGAGCCTTTCTGGCAGCAACAACCATTTTCTGAGCTCCTAGTAAATGTTCAGTGCAGTGCTGCCTGACCTCTGCACACAGGGGCCGTTCTAAGTGCTGCACATGGATTCAGAGGTGGGTGGAGGATTCGGATGAATCAGAGACCTTGAACCCATCCAAAAGGGTGGAAGGGGTTTGTATGTCTGAGAAAGAAGAGCAAGGTCATTGTAAGACAAACAAATACTGACTTTACAGCGAGAAAGGGGACTTGATGTTGGGAGGTAAACACACAATGCAATATACAAGTGATATATTTAAAGAACTGTGCACTTGAAACCTATATAATTTTGTTAACCAATGTCAGCACAATAAATTTAATTTTAAAAGAAAAGAGACAATGAAAAGAGATTATGGGTTAGAGAAATCAACAAAAATTAAATTAGAAAAAAAGGGAGATTTTCCTCCAGATTCTCAAATGAGGAACCTCTGTGGCCAAAAGATTCATCAATTTTGTATAGGATTTGTCAATTTGGAAACTGTCATCTTTGATACACATACATAATAGTTTAGTGCATTTACCAGAATCAAAGAGTTTATTGAATACTTTACTCTGTAGAATTCTTTTAGTTTGATCATCATGATCAATTTAGTACATGTACCTGGATTACCAGCTTGATATTTAGGTATAAAATTTTAAGACCAAGAGTACAATTTAAAAACTGAAAGTTCCATTGAATTGCTGGAATTTACTGTTTTGAAAATCCACAGGCACAGGTTAAATCCCCAAGCACCTGTACACATCATATATTTTCAATATGTGATGTCATATAACTGAGTTTTTAGGAGTATAATTCATTTATCAATTACTTTAACCATCAAGACAGATTTATGTCCATAATAAACATAAATTGCTTCATGGAGGGTGTGTCCACATGCACCTGAATCAGAATGCACTTAATGGTATAAGTCCCACCCTTCTGCTCCTATGCCAATGTTGCATCCTACAAAACCGTGACAACGACCATACCTAACTTTTTATTAAGGATCCTTGAAACCACACCTCTGCCTCTAAAAATCCTAACCCCATGTGGTTCCTTGTTTCTGAAATTATTCTCAATTATCCTGAAACAAAGGATTTTATCCCTTTTTTTTTTGGCCAATGGGAGTTGCCCCCTGTTGAAAAGGACCTGTGCTTGTGTAAGCCATTGCACCTCCGTGAAGATGCATTTGCGGCCCTCACCCTTAAGGGAGCAGGAAACAATAAGGTAAGTCTGAGAGGGGAGACTGATAGCTTGCAGCTGGGGTAATGAAGACAGACTGCATTCTTCACAGTTTGCTCAGGACTCTCTGTTCTATAACACATGACAACTGCTTAAACGTACCTGTACGAAAAGTCCTATGTTATTTAATAACAGTCTTCAGTCAAACCTGTTTCTTTTGGCTTTACATGCAATGGTTTGTCTTACTGGGAAGGGTTGTCTTTGGCTGAGCAAGTTTGAGGTGCTTGGAGACAAAACACCTAGAGAAACAGATTAGCTGATCTTGCGTGGTCTGCTCACGAGAATTTTTAAAACTTCCTCTTAAAATCCAACAATTGTACAAGAAGATTCTTCCTGGAAACAGCTACATTAGGGATTCCCAATCTTTTGGGACTAGTGCGGCCTCTTGACAATTTTCCCCTTCTGCATAAAATGTTTTACAGGATGAATTATCTGTAAGTGTAAATACATAACACTTTGTTTGAGGCTCATTGTGTTTTTTTTTTTAATTTTTTTGACTGATTCTTCAAAATTACTGGAATCATCACGGCATACTGAGGATCATTGGTTCATCCCCAAGTGTCAGCATGCTAGCCCAAGATGTTCACACCCCAAAAGCCAACTTTGGGGGGAGAAAATACAGGCTCTGCTGACCTAGTAGCCAGGCTGTTTTGGAGCTGTAACAACATTTCTTTACCCTTTATCCTGTGAGTTTTATTTATATCAGAGGCCCATGGCAAAGACTTAAAGGGTCAGAGTACTATATGACAATTATAAGAACTGAAGGAATGCTTTATTTTTATGGCTGGTTCCATTGGCCAGCAGATGGCTCTATTGTATAACCAGGAAATGCACATGTATGAAATCGGTGGGCTCCTAAACCAAAGTGAAAACACCAAAGCAGCAGGTTTTTCTTTTTGACTTTTCATATTGTTGTATAATTTTAATTAATTGTCTCAATAACCAAAGAATAGTAAGGAAGCCCTCCAGCCTCAGTAGGGCCTGTGACCGAGATCTCTGCACCAATTCTGCATACTCTTCTGCTTTCAGATGAGAAAAAAAGCAACTTTCAAACAATTTTGAGGGGCAAAATCTACACATATGCTGATTTGAGTCACTTTAGCTGAGCTCTGGGGAAGGATGATCTGATTCTAAACCATGTCGTTTCTTTGCTTTAATGCAGGGGTGTCAAGCTCATTTTCACCAGGGGCCACATCAGCCTCGCCTTCGAAGGGCCAAAATAATTTTAGGACTGTGTAAATGTAACTACTCCTTAACTGTTAAGGAGTTGAAATTACATTCGGCCCTTTGAAGGCAATTGCAGGGCTGATGTGGCCTCTGGTGAAAATGAGTTTGACACCCCTGCTTTAATGGAACTTGTGATAAGAAAGTGACAGAGGAAACAAGAGTGTCTCTGAATTCAGGCAGCTGTTCCTCAAGAGAGGTGACTGTTAAAAATGTGGCCTTCTTGGTGACATCTCTTATTAGGAATGTGAAGTTTTGGCCTTACCCTCTTGAAGGAAATTTCCTTTGCATGAAGAATAAAAGTTTCAGACTGACCAAATTCCAACATGGGTAATTTCATTTTAACTTTTTAAAGCTATTCTTTATCAAAATTTAATATGCACTTTTACCCTTCTTTTAGAACCTAAATGTTAAATAAGACTATTGTTTTTGTAACATTTCACTGTTTTATCACTGTGTTGAAGAAGAAAAAAGAGATGGTACGTGTGATTTGTTCAGCCTACCCTTAGTCCATAAAGTTGTCCAAGCTGTGCTCAGAACACCATCCATGTCAAAAAGTGACACTTGCTTATTTTTTTTTAAAGAAAGAGTCCCTGGAAACTGGACAGACAACGTGTATTTTGGCACATCTTGAGGCCTTGGAAATTTGCCTGAAGGATATGGAAGAAAAGGCTAAAGCCTTATTTAAGCAGGTAATACCCATCATGGTACTGGAAAGATGGGTTCCTCTGTGTCCAGTTTTGCAAGTATAATCTAAACACATGTTTTAACCTCTGCAATTATTCACACACACACTCGCATACACACTCATGTACACATGTAGATACACAGTATTTCACTCATTTTAGAGATATAACAATGATTACTTTAATCTGTATGGACCTTTTCAGCCTTACAACTCCTTTTATATTTATATTTTGATTTTCATTTTGATTTTTCATTCGATTTTTTACTTACCACAACCCACAGGTTAGGCAAGCTATCTTTAGTCAAGTGGTTTTCCTGAATAAGTGAAAAAATATTTACATGAGAAACAGATAAGCCCAAAGGTTAAATAAAACCTATAGGAGCCACATAGAAGTAATTTTCTCAGATTATTTGAGGAAAGAGAGTTTTCCAAATATTGACTTCCCTCTTGCTCTCTAGAAACCCATAGAAACAAAGCAGGTCCTAGGTGGACCTCAGCCCATACGGGTCAGCCTGACACTGTATAAGTGATCTGCCTGCATGGCAGGTCTCTGATTTCAGGGACAGTGAGTGGGGGTGTCAGCAAAGCTGAGCACAGGGACTGGACCATTTCCCGACGGGATTACACTTTGCAAACAGCATAGTGTGCAGTGCAAACTCCACTCTTACTGTCGCCCTTTGCCCCTGCGCAGGGGTGTTTGGCCCCAGAGAGCAAAGCTGCCCCAAGTCCGAGTCTTCTGGCAGTGCCCCACTGCTCACTCTCCGTGACGGTCAGTGGAGACAGACATCAGAAACCATGAGATGTTATAAACCTCTGTTGATTTATCATGGATTGGTACATTTTGATGATATATTTTTAGAAACTTAAAAAACAATTTTGACTTGTTTTTTTTTTTTTTCATAACAAAGTTCGGCCCAGCAAAATTTGATTGAGTCCAAATTTTATTAAGAATTTTTGCAGCAAAATTTGATTGAGTCCAAATTTTATTAAGAATTTTTGCAGAGTCCTGGCTGGTGTGGCCCAGTGGATTGAGCACCAGCCTGCGGACCAAAAGGTTGCTGGTTCAATTCCCAGTCAGGGCACATGTCTGGGTTGTGGGCCAGGTCCCCAGTTATGGGTGTGTGAGAGGCAACCAATTGATGTTTCTCTTGCACATTGATGTTTCTCTCCCACTCTTTCTCCCTCCTTTCCCCTCTCTCTAAAAATAAATATTTTTTAAAAGAATTTGTTGCAAAAACTGGGGTGGGGGGAAGATGCTTGTGTTATGAGAAAAAGAAGTTTAATTAACATATAAGGTAGTAACACACAAAAATGGCCTCTATTTCTTTTTCAATTTACCAGAAGAGTGCATGTCTTGCTTCAGAGTACATTTATTGTTTACTGACTACATGTGGTTGCTGCGAGGGGCCTCGGGGGACTTAAACATCATTTAATGAAAAGGTGTTGCTTTAGGCCCAAAGACATTTGGGAAAGTTTCCTCATCAGCAGCACACCATAACCCTGGCTTACCAACAGGAATTTCCTCTGAAACAAATAAAAGCAAGCCTTAAACTGTGGCAAAATTATGAATTATGAAAAATATAACAATGAACATGAGGCACAATTTCAAAGAAAAAAACCAAAGACTTTCATGACCTCCAAACCTGGAAGAAATTTTGAATGTGCAACTAAAGGTGGGCACCCTTGTGGGCATTAGTTTTTGCACTAAGATGCTTGTTTATTTTGTAATTGAATGTCTTTTAATTATTTCTCATTTAAACCAGTAAAATTCAAGTCACTCATAAATATACTCATTCTTTTTTGGTCTTTATACAATGTTTATCCAATACAAACAGTTCCTAATATTTAAGATTCTTAACTCAATGATCCCTTTATGTAACATCAAACAATTAGATCCATTTTTTTTCAGTGTTTAGAAGATTAAACACATGAAATGGAAACTGGATTTTATTCAACTTCTTCATACCTACCATAAATAAGATGCTTGTTAGGTGTTTTGGGAAGAAAGATATATATGTGGGGCTTCTCTACCCAAGTAGTTTACAATCAAAACAATCACTGAAAGATGTAAAGAGTAAAAATAGGTATTTGTAAGGCTCCCAGATAAACTGCCCAGTGTTATTAAGTTGCAGGATTTGTGTGTGTTATTTTCCTGAAGTATTGCCCTCGGAATTGCCAGATTTATACGACCAACTGGAGTCAACTGAAAATTGGCAATGGTTTGAGGAAAAGGTAAGTGTAATGTGTCAAAAAACAAAAGCACATGATAGGCATTTTCAGTATTACATTTTTAATTAAAAGTTGAGTATTTCACTAGGTTTGGCTGTCTCCACTGTTACTGTTGAAATGGGTATAATATAACATAAACACTGTTTTCAGAGGATTTAACCCTAAAATTTTTGCTTTCTCCTATGTTTTAGTTTAGTCTTATTCTTGAAAAGATAAAAACTGTAAGAACATCCACTCACCCCCATTTTAAAATTCAATAGATGCTCTAAAAATGGGCTGACAGAAGGATAATGAAATGTAAGGGGAGCAGCTGACATTTCTTAAGATTAAGATAGAAGAAGATTTCAAACCAAAACACCTGTCTCAAACAATCAAACATTTGTCCACTGGGTGCCACTGTCTTCCTTACCAGGCTATGCCACTTATGGTTACAGAAAGAGAAATCGTTTTCAGTATTTAAGACAATGACGTGTGTGTGTGTGTGTGTGTGTGTGTGTGTGTGTGTGTGTGTGTGTGTAAGAGAGAAATGAATATTTTTGCCTGTATACATGTAGACATCTTAAGGCTTCTTTTAAATATCATGATTTGTCACAAGGAGGATGAGAATGCTAGCTGGCTTTCACTGGTAATCAAAATTGTTTTGTCAGCCCTATGGCTGAGCAATGGCCCAATGGGCTGGCCTGGTGGGCTAGTAATAGGTGGGTAGGGAAAGCAGAGAACATGGTGACAACAAAGATTTGTGCTGTCACTAAGGAGTGGAAGCTCATGGTATTGTCAACCAGGCATTCTACCTTTGAGAAAAGGGTAAATCTCACTGTAAGCCAAAATTTTACCTCTTGGCTTTGCCTTCTAGAGAAGAACATAAAATTAACTCAGAATTAAAAGTATAGATGCCTAGGGTTTCATCTACAGTAAGCATCTGTTGATCCTGGGCCTGAGTTTACTTAAACTAAACCTTTCTAAAGTTTCTTTCAGCAAGGTCTCTGTTGCTTCACTATGAGAAGAAGAAAGAAAGAGTGAGAGAGGAAGGAAGGAAGGAAGGAAGGAAGGAAGGAAGGAAGGAAGGAAGGAAGGAAGGAAGGAAGGAAGATAAATTTAGAAATAATGAGAAAATAAGGAGATTGTGTCCATTTTGTCTGTGAGGTCATATAGTAAACAGAATTCTTGTTGGCTTCCCTTTAGTTAACCATTATTCTTTATTACTCTGCAGTCATGTCACCATTGCCAAAAAAAAGTAAATATGAGATCTGGATAATTTTCAATGAAGACATAATCTGGGCTATTCACAGCTATATGAAGTAAGTTTGCAGCAATTCAGTTGGACAGAGCACAAAAGGGGCTTAAGACTCCAACTCTTATTCTGGGTTACAATGGTAAATAACTGATAACATCATCAAGTTTTACTAAAGAAAATACTTGATTATAGTTACTATAGTTTAAAATCAGGGGGAGGAAACACCTGGAAGTTGTGTAGTAGATAAAAAAAAACTAGAAACGGATAGGAAAGAAGGAATAGTGTTAATTTGAAAGTTATATAAGCATCCCTATGTTCATTGTGGCATTATTTATAATCACCAAGATTTGGAAGCAGCCTGCATCCATCAGTACATGAGTGGATGAAACCACTATGGGACATTTACATGATGGAATACTACATGGCCATAAAAAAGAAGAAAATTTTTCCTTTGCAAAAGCATGGATGACCTGGAGAGCATTATGCTAAGTGAAATAAGCCAGTCAGAAAAAGACAAATACCACATAATTTCACTCATACATGGAATCTAACGAATGTTGGGAACAGCCCTGCCTGGTTTCAGAAACTGTAAAGGCTGAGTGAGTGACCTTGGGACCATAAGCCACTAAGGAGACAAAGCTTATCTCCCCAGCAGGGGCACCACCTCTGCTCCTTTTACTTCATCCTGCCTGGCCCCCAGAGCTTGATTGGTTAGCCAATGACGGGTAAGATTCCTCAAGGGAGGGATGACCTAAGACAGGCATGATCACAGGGGGGCCCCAAGGAAGGACTTGGGGGGCTATAGCAAAAGGGGATGATGGATCCTCTTCCCTTGGCTTTGACATAGCCTGAGTGCTCATTCTGTCTGCAAAAAGTTTCCTAATCTCTTGGCTGCCTTACTTCCCCTGCCTGACTTAAGCCTGAAACAATGACAGGGTGGTGCTGCCCTGTGCTGGAAAGGGCAGGTTCCCTGGGTGATCAGGCCTAAGAATGCATAAAATCCTGTGAAGCCTACTTTGCTAATACCCTCAATTTAAATGATAAGGGTCTAAGCCTGAAGTGAGTTTGTTCCCCAAAGTTTTATGGCCCTTTAACTATCTGACCCTGACTCAGAATAAGTCCTCAGAGTTCTTTGAATGTTATCTATTGTTTAATCATTTCTGCCTGACAGTGATTGATGAGCTTTATTGCTGTGTAAATTGAACCCAATAAAAGCCTGTCAAGGTAAGGATTGGGGCATTCTCCCCTTGAGAGAGTGGCCATGCCATCCCTTTTCCCCCACAGGACTCAGTAGTCCCTGTGAATTTGTCTGGCATCTCATCCATAACACCTTGGACACTGTGGACCGGTGTCTGCATCAAATGAACAAACCAAAGTAACAAGCAAAGTAGAGGCAGACTCATGGGTAGAAAACAGGTTGACAGCTTGGGAGATGGCACTAGGAGAGTAGAGGGATTAAGCCAAAAAAGAGAGAAAGAACTCATGGACATGGACAATAGTCAGGTGATTGCCCAGACAAGGCAGAGGCATGGTGGAGGGAAGGTAGGTGGAAGTGAAGCAGGAGACAGCATAGGAAGAACTCTGAGACTGCAATACTGTTACTGGCCAGCGTGTAGCACCCTGGTTGCCAGGAAATGTCTTTTACCAATTAAGTAGAAAAAATAGTAAACCAAGGCAGGGAGATGGAGAGAGACATGTCTCACACACTAACTCAGCAGTCCTGAGCCTGGTCTAATAATATTGCCAGGTGTTCCAACATCACAAAAAACACTATGTTAGCAAGAAAGAAGGGAAGTCCTTGAAATTCTACGTAACATTTCCACTATCTGGGAAAGAAAGCCTTGAAACTGTGCTTTCATCCCAAGGCCTGGAATGTGGGAGAGGGTCCCTAGTGCCCAAAGAAGCAGCCCATAAAACAACTTTGGTTAATTGCCTACCTCTGGTCACTATCTGTTTTATGAGGGAGTCCCTGATGCTTACAGAAAGAGCCCATAAATAACTTTGGAAAGTGCCCCAATTTTAATTCACTGCCTCCTGTCACGTATTTGTTTTACAACAAGATGAACAATTAGGGTCTGGAGCAAGATAAGGATTCAGGCTAACAGACCCCCACACGTACCTAAGTTTGGGTAGTCACATTCCCCCAGGAAGGCTGGCACCACATTTACCCATTAATCAATGTGTAACTTGTTTCCCTCCTATCCCACCAACTATATAAGTTCTGAGAACAAAGGACTCTCTCCCTCTCTCTCTCAGGGTGCTCTTGGCTCTCAGGCCACAGGGCCTCTGGCCACCTGGCCTCAGGCTGCCCAGGGGCTTGCCACCCTGGTCTTCAGCTGCCCTTGCTTTTCTCACCTTGCTTTGCCCTGAAACTTGGCCTTTCACCCCCTACTCTACCCAGTCCTGTTCTTTTCCATGGGAATGGGCCACTAATAAACTGATTACATACTACAAGATTTGCTGATATGTAATTCTTTACATGCTTCAGCAAGAAGAACCAGGTCTCTCTATCAACAGAAGTGGAAGAGGGCATGAGGGAATAAATGGTGATGGAAAATAGTAAAATAAAAAATAAATTTAAAAAAGAAAGAAAGAGAAAAAGAATAGTGTTAAGGAAG
This sequence comes from Anoura caudifer, assembly GCA_004027475.1. Taxonomy (NCBI): domain Eukaryota; kingdom Metazoa; phylum Chordata; class Mammalia; order Chiroptera; family Phyllostomidae; genus Anoura; species Anoura caudifer. The sequence goes on along the minus strand of PVKU01008141.1, from coordinate 9,810 downwards.
AGAGGGAGAGAAGAGTAAAAAGGTTTCTGTAGAAATTCATAAAAGCGGTTTTTACATGTGTTCTGGCTTTTATCACCAGTCCATACAGGAGGGACAAAGAAAGATGCTCTGGGGGCTGCATTTTGACCATATGTGAGCAATCAGATCCTACAGCTTTTGTGCTAAGAAAGTGTCAGGAAAAGCCAGTTTCACAATGGAGCACAGATCCAGAGACACCCCAGTGCAGAGGACGCGGCAGGCCATTTCCTGAGCTGCTTCCTCTGGCTAAAAAACATTGGCCCAGTGTCTCATTCATCAGCAGCTCTGGTTCCCAGCTCCCAGCAGCAGACCCAGGAGAGCTCAGGCTTTGTTTCTGCTCCACTACTTGCTTTATGACCTTGGGCGATTCGCTTAATTTCTCTGAGTCACAGCTGTCTGATCTAGGAGGTGGGTAAACGTACTGGTTCCGTAGGGCTGTTGTGAGAATTAAATAAGTATATGTGGCTCTTAGGAGGTTCTCACTACATGTACATTTATCTTCACTCCTGCTGGTGGTCAAAATAGAACTGGGTGATCCTGTGCGTCATTGACTAGTGTGTGTATCTGTAAGAAACTTCCTTTTTTTCCCATTGATGTCTCTCCAAGTGCTTGAAAGCTACCCAAACATAATACAACAGCTCTTCTCCAGTGCTCACAATCTTACAACCTTTTGACGAGGAAAAGTCATCCTCCACGCCCCAGCTCCCTTGTCCATGTTTGGCTTTTTCACCACCCTGCTTTCTCTTCTACTCTTTCTCAGCTTTTCATTTGGTAAAGGGACTTTGGTATCTAACCTTGTTCTTACTTTCTGCATCATCATCTCTTTGGTCTTCTGTTTTCACCCATTCTCTGATTCTGCTAACCCACCCGTGCTTATATCTGGTCATTTAGGGTTTTCTTAAGGAAACCAGAGAATAGGGGGATCTGTGGTCATTCTCCCATTCAGGAGGTGAATCCAATAACAACTATGCAGTCAGAGTTAGCCTCAGGCATCTTCTAGATATTATATCAAGCAAAATACTAGTGACATATTAAGTGTGCCCTAAATCACACTAGCTGGGGAAGAGATGTCATCATTTGATGCAAAAGCTAGGAGGTAGGAAGTTTGGCAGGACCTTGACCTTTATTTTCTAATGGTTTTTTTTTTTTTTTTTTTTTTTCAGGTAGGAATGAGACAAAACACAGAAAGGGGACCCTTGATGGCCTTTTGGACCATAAAAATAATTTTGCTCCTTTTGTTTTTATAAAGAGAGATTTATTGGTGAGTCTCAAAATGCAGAGAAGTTTCCAAGGAGGCAGCTATGATAGTTTTATTTCCCAATTTTTGGAAAAAACACATCTGATTATTTTTCTTGCTTCTTAGTGAGAAACTGACTTATATGTAAGTTAGGTATTATTCTTTTCCTTACCTGGTGAGGGGAACATTGTCAAAGATCAAAAATAAAACTTGTAACAGGACCTTCCTGCATCCTCTCTCTGTAGTGAACTTCACCAGTTATGTAACAATCAAAGAAGATTCTTCTTCCTTTTTTCTACCCCCCTCCCCGAGACCTGGGGATCTCCATGCCTAAGGTTCATATCCATTTTAAAGAATAACAGAAGCAATAATGGAGAGAAATAACAAAAGGTGGTTGAAGTGAAGGGGTGTCTAGGCTCAAATCCTACAGGAATGCATGCCTGGTTCCAGAGGCCTGCATGCACTGCAAATATGGTGAATAAGGAATGAAGGAACTAACATTAAGCATCTACAGTGTTCCGGGTAGTATGCTTAGATTTAGAGAAGAACCCTAGGAGGTGTGCTGTTGTTATAACCCCATGAAGAAAATGAGACTCAAAAACATTGTCATCTACCCAAGGTTATACGGTTAATAAATGGTGAAGCTGAATACCCAGTATTTTTAAAATTCAGTGTCCCTAATTAAGAATACGGGGTCATAGGCCAAAGCCATTTAAAAGACGTTTTCTACTCAAGCAGTGCTGTGCGAGAACTCACCTTGGTTCCCAAAGCAGAGCCTGGAAAGCTTGTGAGACTGGGCTCTAGTCCAAGTTTCTGATTCAGGGGATCTGGGCTGGGGTCAAGATTTTTCCTTTCTAACAAGTTCTCGCTCTAAGTGAAGCTGTTCCAGCCCTAAGCCAAGCCTACAGGCCAAGGCTCCTCTTCACACTTGCCCTGTGCCCCCCATGCACAGGAACTGAGTGAATTAGTTAGCGTTAGTCTTGGGTACATAAAACAAACAACCCAAATAAGAATGGCCTCAACAAGTAGATGTTTATTTTTCATTCCTATAAAGTCAGTCTAGACACAGGCAGCCCAGGGCAGGCGTGGTAGCCCTGCAACCCTCAGAGGCCTGGGTATTCGCAGGTGTGGCTTCCATCCCCAAGGTCCAAGATGCAGCTGTGGCAGCAGCCATTCCAGGCACATGCACAAAATAGGGGTAGGCAGCTGCCAGCTGAGCAGCCCCTTTAAAGAGCTTTTCTCAAAAACTCAACACATTTTTATATATCCCTGACCACTGCTATTTGCCTGGGGACTAAAAACTGTGGATATTTACCTGGGCACATTGCCATTCCAAGAGTATGGGGATTCTTTTAGTACTAAGGGGAAAATGGATGTTAGGTTGGCCAACTGCAGTCTCTGCCTGGCTCTTTCAACCCCTTGACCATGCTGTTGAACATAGTGTTTTGTCCTGGTAACTTTAATGTTCTTTTGCAAGTGGATACCCAGTTTCCCCAGCACCATTAATTGAAGAGACAATTCTTTTCCCATGAACATATAACTAAATAGACTCTCAGTTCTGTTCCATTGCTCTGTAACTGTGTGGCTTTGATGAGGTACCATTGGTTGGAACCCCCAGGAAAATTTTTGAGCTGAAACTTAGATTCAGTCTCCCGGTTCAGAATGCCCCAGCGAACCTCTCCTACTTACGCAGTAGCTGGGGTTTGGGTAAATCTTCTAACTGACCCTTTACCTTTAACACTCGGTATCATAAGCAAACACAAGACAAAAGACTAGCACACTGGACTTTAATAACCAAAAGTTACTCATCATTTTATACCTAAGGCTCTAAAATAAACTCCCACAATTTGCCTCTCAGTGTGCATTCTGTATGTTCTTTAAGTTTAGGAACAGAAAGAATGTAGACCTCCAGCAAATTTTTAGACTTCCAAATATGTCCATAAGTGGCTAAAAGTGATTTGATGCATTTGATTTGAGATTGTCCCCCCAAAATGTGCTGGTTCTTTTTCATTGTCTAAATGCAACAGTGAATCTGTTGATGTCAACTTTATTTGAAATACGTAATGTGCCCTTGGTAGGAGTATTCATTTCTGCAAATCTCAGAGTTTATGCTTGATATGGCAATCTGAAATCATGAATTTTTGTGAATGAGTTTTTGTTTTCTAATCTATTTGGAAGTCTACTTTGATTCCACAAAATCACAAGCTGTTTGTCCTGGAATGGGTTTCCTTATCACCATAAAAGGTAGTTATTGGGAATTTTGTTAAGCCATATAATTCTGGCTAATTTCACAGCAGAAGAGTTCCCTGTTAAAACACACACGCACTTAGCTAAGCAAATGTCGATCCTCACCCCCTTACCAGATTGTTAGGCATCAGTTGGGAGCCTCAGAGAATGTGAGGGGAAAAAATACAGGCTGGTGAAGAGATGCGTTGTTCTGAACAGAGTCAGGCACAATGACAAATGGGCTTCTGTTGTTATTGTTGTTACAGGCTGGATGGGCGATGTGTGGACGGCAGGCCTGTTACATAACCAAAGACTTCCTTTTGCTTGTAAATGTCAAGATCACAAGCAGCTTTAAATAGCTGACTGGGTGCTAATAAATGTAACTTTCTTGTTTAAGGAAAAGCAAAAGGCCTCCTTGTCCCTTCTGAGTCACGGCAATGTGGATAAGAGCAGGTGTCCTTTTGTGTGGGCATAACCTGCCTTTTCCCCATAAGTGTTTCTCAAAGATGGCAACCTTACTTTCACTTTGCTTAATCTCTACATGGAAATTGGTAAATTAGGTATATGTTCTGGTTCAATTATTCATATAATCGTTGAGTAAATATCTGAGGAGCCTGTACTGTGAGCTAAGCATTCTCCTCTGTTAGTTCATGTATTTCTCCTAAAGGCCCTGAAAAATTGTGTCCCTATTTTGCAAGTGAGGAAATGTCCTTTGTGGGATCGCAGCCCTCTTGTCTGCTCTTTCTGTACATTGTCCCTTGTGACCTGCCTTTAGGCCACACAATCTGCTGGGAAGAACCAAGTCCTCATTGTTAGGCCCATCTTCCTCCTGACCCCATACCTGATACCTACCTGCCTACTAAGTATCTCCACCAAGACTCTCCAAGTCAATTCATATTATCAAACAAATTCCAACAAATTGCTTCTTCAATTACTTGCCACTTTCTCCTTCAAGTTTGGGTTAGAGGTCCTTCCTAGGTGCTCTCATAATTCCTCTCCCACTTTCCCACCCCCACCAAGTATAACTGTCTACTTGTATCTTCTGCACTGTGTGTCCTTTGAAGAAAGTCAGACAGTGACTTCCCTGAGGTCTCAGATCAAGTTGGGATTTATCTACTTATCTCTCTGATGTCAAAGCTCGTGCCCCTTCCATCACATCAGTTGGGGATGACCTCAGGAGAGCCACTAAAGGGTTAGGTAGAGGCTAGAAATACATTTTCTTCCCATTTTTCAGTCCCTAGGATTTCAAAGAGAAAACATTGGATGACCTTGTGTTTTGTGTTTCAAGAGCTCACTTATTAGCCTCAGGAAGAGTTTAATGTTTACATTTGGAGTTTTTAAATGCAAGTCTCTCGCCATTGTTAAATGGCAGTCCCTGATACCCTTGAGCAGATATTCAAAGTTGAAAATATTTGCATAGTAATATTAACAGATTATTGACCTTTTTCACTATTACTCTTTCATAAGTTGACAGAGAAGTTTTCCAGTTGCCACATGAAATATTGAATAGAGAGCAGGTATGAGACTCTAACTGTCCTCTACATTAAACCAGACATTAAGGTGTTCTGACTAGAGAGAAACTCCTGAGAGAAACTCAAGGATGGCAGAACGTATCTCCCCCGAGTCTGAGAGCGGAGAGTGAGCTCTGTGAGTCCTCCCCGCAGGGGCAATCTGTGCCCTGTTCCAAGAAAGTGCTCTGAGAATGTGCTGGAATTAGAGTGACGGGCTGTGTCATTGGGATGGGTCTAGACCATTGCAACTGTTGGCGCCAATTTCTCATAATCTGATATTTTTGCTTTTTGCCTTTTATATCCAAGCACTTGACTTTGACATCAAAGCAAGTGATTAATGGCCTCACCTTTTCCCATGTTTCATTCTCTCTGTTATCCTTATCTACCAATAAGGCCCAAAGAATATTTTGGAGGTTAAAGGAATCTTAGGACTCACTATGCAGGGGCCCTCACCTTATATTTCAATTATGGGCATGACTTGTTTTATTGTGCTCTGCTTTATTGCACTTCATAGATATTGCGTTTTTTACAAATTGAAAGTTTGTGGCAACCCTACATCAGTTAAGTCTATTGGTGCCATTTTTCTAATATATGCTCACTTTCTGTCCCTGTGCTACATTCTGGTAATTCTTGCAATGTGTCAAACTTTTTATTATTGTTATATTTGTTATGGTGACCTATGGCCAGTGATTTTTGATGTTACTACTATAATTGTTGGGAGGTGAGATGCAACAGTTCCTGCCCATATAAGACAGCAAACTTAACTGATAAATGTTGTCTATGTTCTGACTGCTCCACCAACTGACCACACCCTCACCTCTCTCCCTCTCCTTGGGCTTTCCTACTCCCTGAGACACAAAAGTATTAAAATTAGGCCAATTAATAGCCTTACAAAGGCCTCTAAGTATTCCAGCAAAAGGAAGAGTTGCACATCTCTCACTTGAAATCAAAAGCTGGAAATGATTAACTCAGTGAGGAAGGCATGGCAAAAGTGGAGATAGGCCAAAAGCTAGGCCTCTTATGCTGAATGGTTAGCCAACTTGTGAATGCAAAGCAAAAGTTCTTGAAGGGAATTATAAGTGGTACTCCAGTGAGTACACAAATGATAAGAAAGTAAAACAGCCTTGTTGTAATAGGAAAAAAGTTTTAGTGGTCTGAATGGATGATTAAACCATCTACAGCATTCCCTTAAACCACAGGTGGCAAACACAAGGCCTGCAGGCCGAATCTGGCCCAACACCTTGTTTTATCCAGCCCAGCACCTTGTTTCTACCTGGCGGCAATGCAGAGCTCCCTGCTCCATAGTTAAGGAGTAGTTACATTTATACAGTCCTGAAATTACATTCGGCCCTTTGAAGGCAACTGTGAGGCTGATGTGGCCCCTGGTGAAAATGAGTTTGATACCGCTGCATTAAACCAAAGCCTAATCCAGAGCAAGGTTCTAACTCTCTTCAATTCCATGAAGGCTGAAAGAGGCAAGGAAGCTGTATAAGAAAAGTTTGAAGGTAGCAGAGGTTGGTTCATGAGGTTCAAGGAGGGAAGCCATCTTCATTGCACAAAAGTACAAGGTAAACCAGCAAGCACTTCTGATGTAAAAGCTGTAGCAAGTTATCTGGAAGAACTAGCTATAACATAATGAAGGTAGCTACAATAAACAACAGATGATCAAAGTAGACAAATCAACTTTATATTGGAAGAAGATGCCATCTAGGACTTTCATAGCTAGAGAGGAGAAGTCAATGCCTGACTTCAGGGCCTCAAAGAACAGGCTGACCCTCATGTTAAAGGATAATACAGCTGAGAACACAAAGTTGAAGCCAAGGCTCATTTATCATCCTAAATATCCAAAGGCCCTTAAGAATTATGCTAAATTGACTCTGCCTATGTTCTGTAAATGGAGCAACAAAGCCTGGGTGACAACACATCTATTTATAACATGGTTTACTGAATATTTTAAGCCCACTTTGAGACCTACAGCTTAGAAAAAAAAAATTCTTTCAAAATACTACTGCTCACTGACAAAGCACCTGGTCACCCAAGGGCTCTGATGGAGATGTACAACGAGATTAGTGTTGTTTTTGTGCCTGCCAACATAACATTTATTTGCAGTCCGTGGATCATAAGTAGTTTTGATCTCAAGTTTTATTATTTATGAACTACATTTCACAATGCTATAGTCACCATAGAAAGTGATTCCTCTGGTGGACCTGAGTGAAGTAAATTGAAAATATTCTGGAAACGAGTTACCATTCTAGATGCCATTAAGAACATTTACGATTCATGGGAAGAGGTCAAAACATCAACATTACCAGGGGCTTGGAAGAAGTTGCTTCCAACCCTCATGGATGACTTGCAGGGGTTCAACACTTCAGTGGAGAAATAAATGCAGATGAGGTGGAACTAGCAAGAGAACCAGAATTAGAAGTGGAGCCTGGACATGTGACTGGAATTGCTGCAACTCACGATAAAACTTGAACCAATGAGGAGTTGCTTCTTATGGATGTGCAGTGAAGTGGTTTCTTGAAGTGAATGAATATGCTATGAAGATTATTCAAATGACAACAAAGGATTTAGAAAATTACATAAGCTTAGTTGATAAAGTGGTGGCAGAGTATTGCAAGGATTGACTCTGATTTTGAAAGAAGTTTTACTGTGGATAAAATGCTATCAAATACCATCAAATGCCGTAGAGAAATCATTCATAAGAGAAAGAGTTGATCAAAATGTCAAACTTCATTGCTGTCTTTTTAAAGAAATGGCCATAACCACCCAAACTTCAGCAGCCACAACCTTGATCAACAGCAGCCATTCTGTCAACATCGAGAAAAGACCCTCCACCAGCGAAAAGATTACAATTCACAGAAGGCTCAGATGATGATTGGCATTTTTTAGCAATAAAGTATTTTAAAATTAAGCTGTGTGCCTTGTTTTTTAGACATAATGCTGTTGCATATTCAATGGAGCACAATATAGTACAAACATAATCTTTACATGCACTGGGAAACCAAAAACTGTGTGTGACTCACATTGTTGTGCTTTTCACTTTTTGCCGTGGTTGGGAACCAAAGCTGCAATATGTCTGAGGAATGTCTGTATTATTGACCTTTTGATAAATATTTTTCTCTGCTTTTACTCAGAGCTTCAATGTTTCTTCATCATTCAGAGTTTTCTCCCCTTCCAAACTTGATCCAAATTATGGGTTGAATTATGTCCCCTCCAAATTCAAACATTGAAGTTGTAACTCCCAATACTTCAGAACATGTCTTCATCTGGAAAAAGGGTTTTTGCAGATGTAATTCATTTATAAGAGGATATAGTAGAGTAAGGTGGATTCGTAATCCAATAGGGCTGGTGTTCTCGTTAAAGTTGGAAATTTGGAGACAGACACGCAGGAAGAAAGCCATGTGAAGATGAAGGCAGAGACCAGGGTCATGCCTCTACAAGCCAAGGAGCGCCAGATTCCCAGAGAATCACCAGTAGTTACAGTGGAGACACAGCCCTCAGAAGAGACCAGCTCTACTGACACCTTGATCTTGGACTTCTAGTCTCCAGAACTACGCAACAATAAATTTATGTTGTTCCAGCCGTCCAGTCTGTGGTGCTCTTTTATAGCAGCCTTAGCAAACTAATACAGGGGGTAACCATGCTTCCAAATTATAGGTCTTTGGAGTTCTATTTTAAGATGTGTGTAAACCTAGAAGTGACTGGAAATAACTTGTTAAAAGCAAAAATATTAATAAATGTAAAAGTTTGTTCTGTCTGGGATTGGAGTAGGATGAAGAATTTGTTGCTTGTTTTTAGCTGTAAAACTGAAATGAGACTAAACCACTTCTGTGAATTAAGTGTAGCTTCAGAGCCAGAGATTTCTTCCCATTCCACAGACAGGATAGGTAATTTTTCAAGTGCTTGAGTCTGTTATGTATTGCCAAGGAATTTCATAGTTTGTACCACTAGCCTAAGTCAGCTTGTGAAGCATTTAGCACAAGGGAAGCCTTCGTTTTTAAATGAAGTCACTCCTCTCACTGTAGCAAGAGCTGCACCAGGTTTCGCCAACTCTGTTTTGAGCGCTTTCTGAGTGACATGGGAACCTGCTCTGCAGTATTAACTGCTGTGTATATGTGTGTGGGTTTGGAGGAGAAGATCTAGGAGTACAAGCAATGAAAGGAGATGAACATAAAGGTTTATATTACTTAATGAGGAGGTTTTAATACCTGTACTTTGTGATGAATTGGATGGTGAGCAGAAAAGAAGTTTTAAAGAGATTTGTGGCTTACACATATGGATGGGTGGTTCCCTCACTGATGCATCTGATAAGCAGCTAATCTCCAAAATTTATAAAGAACTTACAAAACTCAACACCAAAAAACCAAACAACCCAATTAAAAAATGGGCAAAGAACCTGAATAGACACTTCTCCAAAGATGACATACAGTTGGCCAATAGACATATGAAAAGTTGTGCAATGTCACTGATCTTCAGAGAAATGCAAATTAAAACCACAATAAGATATCCTTGCACAACTGTCAGAATAGCTCTCAGATTTTGATAAATGGTTGGAACAAAAGCAAAATCTTGCCAAGGGAATTGAGAATCAGGAAAAAAATCCAGAGAAGCATGACCTGGAAGCAGAAATAGAGTGTTTCAAGAGGCATGGAATACTCAGATGTGTAATATTTTACTAGGAGGAGATTTACTAGTAGGAGGTTGAATAAGATGACCAGTAACTTGTCCATGGCATTTGGTAAAATGAGGATTATAGGTAACTTTGACAAGATCAGTTGCAATAGAGCAGTGAAAGACATGAGCCAACTGAAGAGA